>ML736289.1:0-55182 GCA_009193595.1 Aspergillus bertholletiae
CAAAAACAAAAACCAAAAAAAAAAAAAAAAAAAAGAAATCGCAGGAGGATTCGTACATGGCCGTTGTCATAACTGATCCATCTGGGGACCACAATGGACGACACGGTTAAACCGAAGGCTGCCTTCTCCGTCAGTCTGTCGTCATCCTCGTTGGGAGAGTGAGATTGCGACGGGAGCACCTACAAGCTAGAAAGACAATCAATGATGAGGTGTAAACAATGGTCTTCGTTAGGAAGCCCGTGTAGTTTCGATCCTCACCACGCGGTACTAGATGGAATTCCATTGTGGGGTCGATGTAGTATATATATATGAATGACGACAGAGGAGGTATCGTTTGAGCGATCGCGGCGGCCGACCGGAGCGTGGTTTAATGACAGGTCTCAAGATGGATTGCGGGGATTTTAATCCACCAAGGAAAGGCAGAGATCTTCTAGCGGGGGGGGATAAAGGATGGTACTGTTAGTGGGATAAGTTTAACGTGTCGCCGAAGCAGAGAGAATTAGAGAAGGGGAGAAGTTCTGATCTCAATGGGCGAGCCAGAGGGATTAAGTTGGGGTGCCTGCCTGAGGTATCCCAGGCCAGGTGATTTATTGTGATAACGACGGGTGCGGGAGCTCTAGGGTGGAGCTTGTCGTTTCAATGGCAATAAATGGTTACCTAGAGCTCTGAATGCGATTCTATATAGAGACCTCCAGTTCTATAGTACTAGTTCAACGACAGTGAATTATTGGAAAATGAACGGTCACAAGAGGGGAAAAAAAGGAAGAAGATAAAAAACGCAAGAAGAAAAGGTAAAACAAGGAAATGTATGTATGGATGAACAGGTGACTTGGACGATCCTCGAGGGTTGTCTAGTACGACACCCTCAGCCATACCATACCACACTGGATGGTATAATTTGTACGGAGTACGGAGTACTACTACTAGTTACATAGTGAACGGTTCTTGTGCACTTGCCTAATACGGGTGCCGCCGCTTTTGTGAGGACACCACGTGAGTGATCAGTGAGCGCTCCGGGAGCGCTCTGGGTCACTCACTGAGTGCTCTTTGAACACGCACCCACCGCTCCGGCTGCTCCCGGAGCAATCAGGCTGGCTTCCAGTTTTCCCTCTGACTAATCCGGGAGTAGTTCATACTGCTGACTGTAACGTATCACGTGATACTACAGTGGTCTATAAACCGTGCCACACTAAACTCTTAAGGTCTATAGGATTCCTACCACCACTTTCATCAGCCCTCATAATAACCAGGGCCAAACAACCTAGCGCGAACAATATACATGATGTTCTTCTTTTTTTTATTTTTTTTTTTTTTTGGGAAAAAAATTGCAACCCTGGGTGGGACCCTGAGAGAATGGATAGAGTCAACAGCCAGAGAATACGTAGGCTAGAGTTCTTAGCCCTAGATACGTAGGATAAATTGAGCATGCATCCCCCGATGAGCTTTCACTTCAGAACCCTTTTTACTCCATTTATCCTATCAAAGTTAACTTCATTCTGTGATATTACTGATTTCGCTGTCTCCATACTCCTTCCACGCTCTCTTCACTCAAGATGCGGGAACGCTCGAACTCATGGAACGCTGCCCAGCAGAAAAAGAAGAGGGAGGCACGTCGTAAACTGCGTGAAGATAGAGGTTATAATCCAGATGCTCATCGAGAGAAGGATGCTGAACGGGCCACGGGTAGGGCATCGAAAAAGATTAAGGAAGTGTACAGGAAGTACGCACGCAAATACGAGGAGTACGCTTTTACATCTGTTCTGTGTAGCTATACCTATTGACAAATGTTGGTAGGTTCCTTATGGAGGTGAAGAACATGCATGAAGGCTTTAGGCTCGAAGAGGGATATCCAGCCCCAACGCTCGAAGAACTCAAGCAATACATGCGATGGTTCATTGAATCTACGAAGGGCCGGCTTGACCCTGATGGCCGGCCAACAATGAAATCGACTCTTAACCACGCCGAAAATCTCGTTCCAGGCTTTTCCCTCGAGACTGGAAATCGTATCCCTGAACGTGATGCTGCCGATGTTTATAATGTGAGCAGTCTCATTACTTTCATATAATTATTTACTGACGTTCGAAGTGGATTAAGAAGGATTTGGTCCAAGACCGCACCATTAAAGCAATTGAAAGGCAAAAGTTTGATCTTAAGCTTTGCGATTTTGAGCGAGCTATGACGGCTCTGTGGGATACCGATGATGTATTTTTCATGACTGGGAGGTCCCGGGTACAATTTCATTTCGTCACCCTCCAGTTCTTATGTACAGGAGCAAGGGTTGCTTCTCTCACACCTAGATCAGAGCAAAAATTCGAGCGAGGTCTCCGTTATGAGGTAAATCACCTCTTTGCCTTAATTCCCTCTCCCAAATTCTCACATCATTCATATTCAATCTCTTCGTACAAAACAGCAGCCAAGGGAGATTGTTGATACACTGAATAAGGTATATCTTATATCGCTTTTAAAGAATAGTTTACTAATTTTTGGTGTTTCTAAGGTTCGAAATCTAGCTATTTTCATTAATGCTAGTCCACAACGCCGAGAGACATTTTATAATCTCCAGTCTGAAGAGCCAAAGCTTGTTCCAATCCAGGATGTTAAAACTCACTGGAACTCAACATTTCTAATGCTCAGACGTGCAAAGCGCCTTCAATCAACCTTCGATATCTTTTGCTCCCAATATAATCAAGATCACTTTGCACTGAATAAAGAAGAGTGGAGACAAATTGAATATTTGCTCTATATTACACAGCCATTTTTCAAATTTACAACCCTGCTATCTAAAACTAAAGATGTTAGCATTCATCTTGTGTTCAGTATCTATAACAAGCTCTTTGATCATCTTGAAAAGTCAATTCACCAGCTCCAAAAAAAGAGGGTTCGTTGGAAGAAGATAATGTTAACTGCTCTTTATACAGCAAAGGAGAAGCTTTCACAATACTATAGTATGACTGATGAGATTCATGGTGATCTCTATGCAATTGGTACAATTATTTCACCTCAGCAGAAGCTGCAATTCTTTTCAACAAAAGACTGGGATGGCAAATGGCGTCAAAGATACCGTAAAAGTCTTGAAGACTATCTTGAGCCATATAAACAACAACGTTTAGATATCCAGTCAGACCCCAAGGGTCAGTTATCTGGAATAGCTATATCAGAGCTTGAAGAGATTTGCGGGCCAGAAGAGTCTCAGGATTTATTATCTGGACAGGATAACAAGCTTACACAATATCTTGACAGCGGTAAGTACTACTATATATTTACCTAACTTTTAACTAATTTTAAATGGAGGTACTGTTCGGACTCCGCCTCGTATCTTCTGGAAAGATCATCAACATCAATTTCCAGCACTTGCAAGCCTTGCACGCGATATTCTCTCAATACCTGCAACTGGAGCAGGTGTAGAGCGGCTCTTCAATTCTGCTCGCGATATCTGTCACTACCGTCGGGGCTCCCTCAACTCTAGAACAATCCAAGATCTTATGATGTTTATGTGTACATCCAAGTTTGAGATTGAGGAGGAACAGCGTATACTGATTAATGAGTATCTTACACAGGAAGAGATACAAGCAGCGGACGAAGAGAGGGAAACACAGGTAAATAACCTCGAACCAATCAGTGACAATGAGGAGAGTCAAGAGACAAATGTAGCTTTAAATGAGGCCCAGCCCGAAAAGCAAGGTCCCAGTGAGCGAGCCCTAGGAAAAAGGAGAAAGAGTGTTACGTCAGAACCAGAGAATCAAGGTACTGGAGAAGCAGAAGATGATGAGATTATTCTTCCATTACCTGATACACAGCCACGTATATCAGGAAGAATACGGAAGCGTTCAAGGCTTTTGGATGGATATGAGATTGAATACTAGCTCTATATCTCTTAAAATAACAATAAAGCTCTTTTTATCTTGAATCTATTATATATATAGATATTCAACTCCACTTCTGGACCGTCCCACACCTTATGGTTAGAATATATATTCTCAAAATAATTAGGTGAGAGCCAATATAAGGTCTATAATATTAGACTAAAATAAATTACGCAAAATTACAATGTAATATATATTACCTAAAGATCCATAGATATATATCCTATATTATTTTAATATTAAGATTGGTCCCATCTCAATATACTAATTTAAAAGTATAGATTAGATTGGACTAAGTTTGGTCAAGATATTTGAGGTCAAAAAATGCTGAATTAGTATGGAATACACAGTGCGGCGCTCGGTGGTGGTGCGGCGCTCGGTAGTGAAATACGTTAGTTAATAGAAAAAGAGTACTTTGGTCAGCTGTATAAGGGTCACATGAAGTACCAGAACAAGCTAAATTAGCGAATTTTATGCTACTGCGGATAATTGTTGGATTTAGTGGGCATCCGCGGATTTGCCGCAGCCTAGGGACTGACTGGATAGTTTAGGGAGTTTGGGTTGTTACGGGTAGGGGTTAGGGGTTATGGCGGTTAAGCGAGCTGGGCGGGGGCATAAGGTGTGGGACGGTCCAGAAGTGGAGTTGATACTTTACAAAAATCTCCGGACAGCATTGTCAGTGTAGGGAAAGACTCCTGTAAAGATGTGAACACCGGTACATGTTAATTTGTGTATGACTGTGGTATGGGCTGTCGACTATGGTACTACTCCACCGTACATAGACCAGCCCTACACCTGTAGGGCAAAGTGGATACCTAACATCGCAATTCCAGAGTTCTCCGTAAGGTGTCTTGCTGGGAACAACACCCCACACCCTTCCAACCCCCTAGAAAGTGCGAAGGCATTATCATTTGGGTAGAGGATCATGGATGCATGAATTTAGGCCTTTTCTGTTGCCTTGGGTAGGTAGCGATGACAAGTGACATAGACTATGGGACAAGTGTCTTACCGAACCCCGCATCGCTGACTCCTAGAGGACTCGGTCAGGCAAGGGTCTTAAACACAGGATGCGGATAGCAGGTCTTAAGTGTAGAACATTAATGGACTGCATGCGTTGGAGTTTCATTCCGGCACAGATAGTTAGGGTGGGCAGATAAAGATTTGTTATTCAGTATAATAAATTATTGTCTTCGAGTCCATCAATCGTACCTGCGAACATATTGTGATATGATAAAATACAGCATTAATAGTCCGAGGGTTAGCGAATGGGCCACGTCTCCTCCGTTATGCCATCCCATGTAATTCCAAAACCATCGCACAGGCGGAGTGATCAGTGCAATAAAAGGTAAGCTAAATAGTTAGCTCCAGATATCTTATAGCATTAATATATAGGACTGCACTTACGCCCGCGGACTTTGTACGATATCCCGAAGGATAGTAACAGTTCGCGAAGGTGTTGGCGGAGAGGATGGTTGAGAAATCGGCGAGTAGCTTTTTCATTGGTATCCATTGCGTTCTATCCGACAGTAGAATATGTTAGCACCACTCGAAGAAAGGAAGAGTAGGCTGTGTGGATCCGTTGTGCCCAGGAAACAATAGTAGGTAAATAAAATAGAAGACCATCGGCTATGCGAGGTATTTATATTAAGAAGACTAACACTCCCTTCGCTAGCGTTGCAAGGGTTCATAGGCCGGCTATCCACTATCAACTGTTCCTGTTTTTTTAATTATTCTGATTCTAGACTCCACATAGAGACAGGGATTTTATGTGTTAGAAGCACTAGTAGTTCAATAGTCCATCCTTTTGTGGATAGCCATTATATTATGTTTTCATATGCAAATTGTATAGTAACTAGAAATCAGGTACGCTCCACGGAGTAACATCCAACGCTAAACACCGACATACAGCTATGAATATTGAGTAACAAACCCCTCAAAAAACTGATCTCTTCAGTAGTAACAACCGTCCTAAAACATTACTATGAAGTTCTCAATCCCCCTTCTCTCTCTTCTGGCCACGAGTCAAGTTACTTTGGCGGCACCTGCTGCTACGGTGGATGTTGCTGAACTTCCTTCAGATACTATCCTTGACATCCGGTCTTCTAATCCGTCTGATGAAGCCCTGGCGGTTCTAGAGCAGAGGGCTACTAGGGTCTGTGAGATACTTGACTGAACAGTTCGTACCATTGGTACTAGCAGATTCACGTAAGGCGCATACTCTCCTCTTGATGCCCAATAGCTTTTAAGAGACTAATAATTTCTCGGGTTGTCTATATCGTAATGGGCTCGCGTCTTACTCGACAAGTCTGTGAATATGCCGGTGGCAGTAGATGTGAGGAACTATCTTATATTATTTCAGATGGTCTAATCTTGGCCTACTCCGCTGCCGCCCACTACTCTGGATCTATTCCCGAAGGTCTACCGGGCAAGCGTGACGTCGATGATTCTCAGGACTATCTCCAGATGTGGGAGACTATGCTGTCCAGTAGTAATGATATGTCCTACGAAAGCCTCTCTCCTCTCTCGATTTCCTCGGATACTATTGCCTTAGCTAGACGTCAGGACGAGCCTTTACCAACCCACAGATTCCAGATTACTGGTTTCGCCGTTGACGACTCTCCGAAGCACGATATCATCGCCAACCACTATGAAAACGGTGAAACTGTTCTTCACCTGCCACTTCGAGGGGACTCTGGTACGAATAGCACTGAAGGATCCAATTTGCAAAAGGGATTCGACAACCCTGGGTTCAAGATCGCGTTCACTACCAGGGAAAGATCGAAGCTCACCCAAGCCCATCAAAAGTCTATGGCACTGGCGGGGGTTGCTACATGGGCTGTCTATGCGGACAACGCCAACCACAAGATGGATGACTTCATCGGTTTTGCTGAGACTGAACATGCGGCCAACTTTTACTACCGGATCATTCCGGAGATCAAGGGGTTCGGAACTAATTACGAGACTGTTGATATTTGCGGTGGAATGGCATCATACTTGTAAATAGATTCTGCATTTTATAAGATCTATGTCACGGGGCACACACTGATAGTATTTGGGACATGTCGAGGAAGCTGTGACTATATATGTAAAAAGAGAAATGAAGGTTGAGCCATCGAAAATAAAAGCTGTTGAGGCCAATATGGGCATCATATCTAATTTCTTACAAAGGCTGTCGGTTTAGTTGCACAGAAGCAAATAAAACCGGTGAGGTACACTAAGACATCAAACCAATTACCTAAAAGCATCCCTTGTCAAAAATGAAACATGTCGGATGTTTTTAAAGCTCTTTGCATTACGCAAGTCTCTCTTGCATTGCGAATCCCACTGCGACAAGGGCCCATCAAAGTTCCTTCCGTATGAGCATTAGCGACTCTACGCCATACCATAAGTGACGTTTGGCTCTAGATGGACCCAGTGGTGGAAAGACCTGAGAATTAGGTGTAGAGGGCTAGACCCTGCTATCTAATTGCTAGATACGTACAATAAGGAATCGTTAAAGAGAGAAAGGATGTTTGTACGCGACGCGTCGATGATAGCTTCATCGTTCAGGTCACGTGGTGATAGGGTTACGAAGGTGAAACCGAGTGTCCAGCAGGCATAGCCCTGTGACATTAGGTGCTACATATTACGGCGTTTAGAGATAGGTGACCATACGTATTCTCACGTTACGAGGGTTAGCTTAGGTCGATTAATACAATCGCTGTTGGCTTTCTACTTCTAGAACAATAGTCCATATGTACCAAATTATCACATTGTGTAGCATGTCAGCCAACGAGCGGTAGAGTCCTCTTCACTGTATGGCTTAAGCTGATCAAGTTCGTATTTTACAGTGTAGACGACGTATTCACATGGAAAGAAATCACGATAATTAATTTATTTGAGATTAGAAGCCATTCAGTGAGGGACTGTGTATTAGCCGAAACTCTCAACGACGGCCATACACGTCGCTTACTCGTCATAAAGTGGACCTCAGTCGTAGATCTGGAGGCGTCCTGATGTTTATGCCCTCCGTTAATTGTTGGAGGGATGGGCTTGGCGCTGTGATTTTTAGTAGTCGGCTTAGCTGAGCAATCACGGATTGGCTCCGGAATTGATCCCGGATCGCTCCGGCGCAACGGGTTCAATGCTCAAGGAGCGCTCAGTACACGCACTCCTGTCTATCCCCACGCTCCGGGAGCAATCACTGAGCAAAAAGCGGCCCTGAGCTAGTCCTGTTCCGGAAAGGGAAGTCGCAAAGTTTCTAAACAAGAACCGTTCAATAGTCGTAGTAGCATGCATGTACCGTTCTGTCCACTCGGCTCCTCGCCCGTACCCCGTATGTCGCAAAGAACAGACTTTTTGTGTCCGAGACCTCTTTTAAGTTCATTCTCCCTAAAACTGATCGATAACGAGATGGTCGTTTGGTACGGAAGGTTACATACGAAAAAAAAAAAAAAAAACCAAAAATCCCTCAAGATATCCGCAGGCGTCAAAGCGCCGCGGGGGCCCGCTTTCGACAGTCACATCATTTATTATTATTATTATTATTTTTCCTATTTTATTTTTTTTTAATCAGCTCCAACTCTAATTCCTTAGTCGATCAGCCCGTCATATCGCCCAAGGTCTGGCCAGCAATGGCTCGGAGGGAATCGTACTAAGGTAGGTCATTCACCCTTGGCGAATCATGGTACCTCAACGATAATTATCGTCTTCTTATTATGGAAATGAACATGAACCGATTCGCGTCAATGTCACAGCACATGGGGTGGTCCCATTATCCATATAGTACTAGGAGAGGAGTAACAGCTTCGAGCCAGCCATAAACGAGATTCGCGGATTCATTCCAGTGGGAGGCGGGAGACGCTCTCCCGGGTTATCTAGCAACAAATACTATGTAGTGACATCGAAAAAAATAATGGATGCAGAAAGCGAGAAGAAAAAGCCCGCAGGGACGAAGAGGGGGGGGCAAACGATACATCAAAGTAATCTACAGTCAACAACAGCAACCTGCAAATCCAGCTGCAAAATAAGTGGAAACTTGATAAGGATACTCGTACAACGGACATGGCAATGCAAGTGAAAGGGTACCCACCGGGGACCAGTGTGACAGAGAGCTCGAACCAATTCATTTCATAAGAAACATAGGGAAATGGGGGAGAACAAGGAAAAACAAAAGGAAGAAGAAGAAAAAAAAAAAAAGAAAATTAAGGGCAAGCGACTAGGGAGGAACGCCAAACCTGCCATGCAACCCGTTGCGCCAAACCTCACTCCTCACGACCCCGCTGGATCATCGCACGGAAGTCATCATTGCTCTTTTTCGTCTTCCCCCCTTCCGCGGAGGGTGCGCTGTCGGTCGTCATCATTGTCGTCGTCGTCATCGTTTTCTCTCCGTTGTGCTCTCCATGAGGGACGGCGCGTTTCACTCCGAGACCCCCTCGCCGGCCACCCCGCGAACCCGGTTGTTGTGGACGTTTGATCGGCCCCGTAGGCGGGAGGAATGCCCCTTGCTTCTCCTTCGGCTTGCTGGATGGTTGTGTGCGCCCGTCCTTATCCTCAGCTGACTGCTTAAGCATCTCCGGCACCGTGCCCACATGCAATCTGCGCCCCGGCGTTATCTCCTGGCCTTCGAGCTCCAAAGAAGCCCGCCCGGCATGATTGACATCGGCAAACTCCACAATGGCCCCCTGGTGGTCGGGCCGTAAGACCACCTTGATCAATTTGCCGTACGGCTCCACAAGGGCCCGGATACGCGCGTCGTTCACCGTATCAGGAATATTCATTAGTCCCAAGCTGCGCGCAGCCCGTTCATTACCAGGGATATCCGTGTCGGCTGATTCTTTATTCCCGTTTACTTCGGCCGCAGGAGACTGGGATTTCCCAACATGAGAAACGATGGTGGTCGCGCTGCGCTTAGTGCTCTGGGGAGCGGAGATCTTCACGTGGAGGGCTCGCGAGCGATACTCTTGCCCATCCATAGCAAGAGCGGCAGTGGCTTCATCCTTAGTTGAAAAGACAATATAACCAAAGCCCTTGCTACCACCGTCAACCTTGCGAGGCAGGCGGACCAACTCTACGGTCCCATACTTCGAGAAGAGCTCCTTGACGTCACGCTCGCTGGCTTTGAAGTCTACGTTCGACACATGGACCTCTCGTCCTTCATATATAGGGCCGTGACGGTCCTGTTTCCGAGAAGGGTCCGAGATCTTAGCCGTTAGCATTAAACCTTTACCAACTGTAGTCCCATCCAACTTCGTGGCGCTATGCGCTGCCTCTGGAGTCTTAAACTGCACGTAGCAGAAGCGCCGGTGTGTATTATATTTGAGAGATGGGAAGCGAACATCGATGATCTCACCACACTGCCAAATGTCAGTAACGTCATGTGGCCAAAGAGGAAGAAAAGAAGGATGCAAACTACCTCACGGAACAAGTCACGAATGTAGTTCTCGTCTGCCTCCGGAGGAAAGTTGGTGACGAACAATGTCGAACATGTTCCCACCTGCACTTCGATAGTATTATCGTCCAATGATTTCTGGTCGCGTGTTTGCGCGACAAGGGCTTCGTCCCTTGAATTAAACTCGATAACCGCAACCTCCGAGTTCCCGCCACCCGGAAACATCTTGACGCTGTTTATCGTACCACACTGTCATGCTACCAATTAGCTGTAAGTTTATCAGATCGGAGAGCAAGAAGAACAACGTACATGACGGAAGAATTGCCGAACTTTATGTTCGGTAATCTGATGGGGTAGGTTTTTCACTACAACCGTCGCATTTTCCCGGTCCCGCCGAAGGGCCGCTGGCTCTGCTTCCGCAGCCGTTGCTTCCTCCACTCCGCGAGCCCTTTTAGCAGGCAATCCTCCGTTCAAATTAGTTTCCTCCTCCTCTCGTTTCCTCTTTTCCGGGTGCGTGGTTTGGTCGGATGATGCGGCTTGTGCTTGCTGTGCGGCCAGTTCTTGTTCTTTTGCGTCACATTCCCGCCGAGCCCTGACCGCCCGCATCGCCTTTCTAGTTTCCAAAATGGCCAGCTGTAGTTCATCCGAGTCCTCATAATCCTCGCAATGTGCAATATAGGTTTGCATGATTTTCTCGGGCCAATCCAGGTCTGTCCGCTTGATGGCTTGTTTTAATACGGCGGTGGCAAAGCTGGGATTAGGGGTCCGGCGCGCAGCATCAACTGTGGCCTCGCCTTGCACGAATTTGCTCCATGAGATCAATTCCCATTCGTAGTACGTGAGCCAAAACTCGTAACTGTTGCCCCGTCGACTCATAAGACCCTTGAAGGTTTCCCGCGCACTATCCCAGCTGCCGCTTTCGCTGAGATAACGAATGTAGATGCGCTCTAGGCGAAACAAGGGATCACCTTGATAGGACCGACCATACTTCTTTTCGCCCAGCTCTTGAACGCTTTCGATGGCAGAACGGATACCAACTTCCGCGACGTCGAGATCTTCATCGGTGGAGTCCGACATGAAAGCTCTCCGACGGAGGTAGCTGCACCATGCCGTATGTACTTTGAGAACCTCCTCCATGCCGGCTACATCGAGAAGACCGGTGCTGGTGGCCTTGTGCTTGATGTCGGCAATCTTGGCGAAAGATTGACCTTCCCGTTCTGAGCTGAGTAAATACTGCGACCAAAGGGTGCCGGAGGATGGGCAGTGCCGCGTTGCTCGGTCCAGGGTAGAGATCGTCGTGGTGTTCGCATTACCATGCATGGATTCGTCGATGAGGAACATAACAAAGTCCTCCCACATGTCGGCGTCCGTTGGGAATCGAAGCACTGCACGCTGGTAGACCGCGTTGACCAACTCAAAGTTGGAGTGGCGGTTGCGGTGATTGTTGCTGACTTCCCACTCAATGTACTCCATGAATATGGACCACTCCTGCGTCGGGTCACCCGACTCGGCGGCGTTGCGGAGTCGGATTTCAAACGGTTCGCGAGCGGAGTACTCTTCTTTGCACGCCGTTGCATATCGGCCTGCAGTGTCTGCCATGATATTTTCGTAGTTTGCGTTATAATAGGTGGAGACAAAGCCCGAGAACGTCTGGAACGTCTGGTCCCAGTTCGCATGAGGGGTTTGTAGTCGGATATCGAATAAGTTCCGCACGTGGCTGATTTTCTCCTGACTTGGGTTCCGCGTGATGTCCTGCGTCTGCAGGTCGAGAAATCGATCCCAGACCAAATGGCTATCGGGAGTCCTCCACCGAGTCGCTTCGGCACCCCTCTGCCAAACATCTAGAACCGATTGCCAGGAGAAGACCTCGCGACCGATCATGCGATCCTCTTCCGTCCATTGATGTTGATCACCCTCGCCATGCGCAGAATTATAGAGATATAGAACCCATTCCCCGTAGATACTCCAAAGCTTCGTGCTGCCGTACTCTTCCTCCACCGACCGCTGGCAGAGCTCCATCACCGCAATGCGCTCATCCACGGTTTGTGCGAGCATGCTTTCATCTTGTATCCATTCTGCCCAGAGGTCTTCCCCCATGGCAAAGAGCTTGTCCATCTCTTCGCGAGCGGTCCGCATATCCTTGAGCAGGTCATATTTGCGAGGATCGCCGTGAATCTCGGGATTGTTCGGGGGGTAAACATGGTTCACAAACCCCGAGTGAAGAAGCCGAACAAAGTTTACGTGCGCGTCGTAAGATTGAGGATTTTCTTGAATTTGAGCAAAAAGCTCTGTTGCCAGCCGCTGTGCATTGGGGACCAACGATGTATCCATATAGTTCCTGCGGGCGGCTTCCCTGGGGCCATCCGACATGGCTATATCGAATGACGATCGCGGGGTAGGTGTATTGTGGGCGACCGAACCGACATGGGGGTACATGGTTGAGGGAGAAAGTTGGCTTTCGTAGGATTCGGTGCTTCTGAGAAGCGGGGCATTCGAGCGCTGGGGTTGATGATGTTGCATCGAAGCCAAGTCGGCGAGTGTGTCCATTCCAGGGGTCGAAGGCTGTCTAGGAGGAGGTAAGTCTGCCGCTGGAGGAGTCCCGTTTCCACTACCTGCGGTAGGAGCAACTGTCGGGCTTATCGCTGGCGGCGACGGTTCTGAGACGTGCGGCGGCGCGAATACGTGCTGCGCAAGCGGAGATGAGGTCATGCCCTGCCTGCTTTGACCGGCGCGGTTCTTGCGCAGAGGCTTTGGAGGTGGTCCTGTGGACGGTATGGATGTGTTACTAACAGAATTTGGGGCCGCCGAGGGCGATGACCGCCCCGATTGGGAATTAGACTCCTGCGGCGAGAGGAGTGAATTGATGTCCATCATCGAATCTGATATGGATTTGAAGACGAGTACGAAGAATCAGTTGCCTCTGAGGCACTGGGGAAAGTGGGACCCAGGAACTGACAAAAAGAGTAGTCACCAAATCAAAGAACAGCCTTAAATCGCCTCATCAACGAGTCCATTCCTGCCCGGGCCACAGCCTGTCTAGACTCTGGAACCGGGTAGTCACAACTTCTTTCTTGCGAAGGGGGGTAGTAAACTCAACCACAATCGGTTGCGCAAAAACAAGGAGGGAGCGGAAAAGTAGCAAAGAAAGAGAAAAATTTTTTTTTTCTCTTTCACTTTTTCTTCTCCCTTTATCAGTGTTTGTTAGTTAAGTTTCCTTCCTTTCTTTCTTTCCAGCCTTTGTCTTCTTTCTTTTGACAGCAGAAACTTGGGGGTGGTCCGGGCGCTGACGAATTGATAAAGCGAGACGCTTACGGATGAAGAATGAGAGGACCGGGGAAAGAAAGTGTGAGACAGAAAGGGAGATATGGGGGGGGTAACAGCAAGCTATTGAAAGTTGGAGCGATTCACCCGACCATAGGAAGGGAGACAGCTAAGAAACAGCTGGTGAGCGGAGAGATGCAAAGAGTGGAAAAGGCGGAAAGAATGAATGGGGAAATGCCGCAATTAACCTACAGGGTTTAAAAAAAAATAAAATAAAGGAAAGGCGGCAGAGCAATACGCCGTCAGACCCTGGAGGGCTAAAGGGGAAGGGAAGAGAAAAGGAATCCTGAGAAAACGAGAAAAAGAAGATGATGAGGGTAGTGGATCGACACACAGTGGAGATGGTAGAGTTCAGAGACTGCTCGAGTCTTCAGGTGGAGGAAAGGAAGGAAGAGAGCTCGGCATGTAGAAAAAAAAATAGCTGAGAACAAACAGCACAGCACCACAGCAGGTCAACCTGCAAACTGCTCCGTACGGTAAATCGGGCTCTCTCCTCCCCTCCTCTACGGGGAATTCCCTTTTTCTTTTTCTTTTTTTTTTTCGTTTTTTTTTCCCCCTACCAACTAAATGACGACGAACTGCTCAACCACGCCAACTCGAAAAAATGGGGAACAAAAAAAAAAGCGACCAATACGGCTGAGGCGGATGGGTAAAGCAAATCTCACCGGCCCTGATATTTATGACGAAAAGGAAACTACAGTGCCTCCAATCGGACGATGGGATTTATTGTCTGCAGCGCAGTGA
The DNA here is from genome assembly GCA_009193595.1 of Aspergillus bertholletiae. Classification (NCBI taxonomy): domain Eukaryota; kingdom Fungi; phylum Ascomycota; class Eurotiomycetes; order Eurotiales; family Aspergillaceae; genus Aspergillus; species Aspergillus bertholletiae. The sequence continues at coordinate 14,299 of ML736289.1, forward strand.
TCTGTAACTTCGTTCCTAGTCCAGCTCTTGTCGATCGGCTGATGACGGTGTAATGGGACTAGAACGCGAGGCCAGGAGACGTCTATCATACGCGAATATTAAGATACCCCATGGACCAGAGCTAAACGAATCCAGAAATCATCATATCATAATCAATATAATTACCTTGGTTGATATACCACGGTCTCATACTATAGTAGCAGTTAGTATGCAGGCCTGCAGAACACTAGTACTGTATGTACATACCAGAGAGGTAACTTCTTGTTATTTTTTTGTTACTATGGGAATAGGGCTGTTCCTAAACAGGCTTAGTTTCCATCTCTCTGAGAACGACATCCTTGTCCCAGTATGAGGTAATTCTACAGGAGACCGTGTCGCATGATTGGTGGAAGCCCTCACGCGATGGCATGGACCCCCAGTTGAAGCCACATGAGAGAGCCTGTCCTCGGAAGACGGCGGTTGAGTGGCTTACCCCCGAAGACTGTGGCTTGACACTTCCCCCCCGGAACAACCTGAGCCTACGGCGGACTGTAAGAACCACATCCGCAGCCAAGCATTTTGCGTCTCGACACTTTTTTCCATCGGTTCTCCGAAAGTCACGTCCCAACCAGCCTCATCTGCCTTGCTGGTTGTCCGTCACCATGGCCACTCTCGGTGCTTTCAACCCTTACGGGCATCTCGCTCGGTCAGGTAAGTTCTCCAATGGCTTTTTTCCGATGTCCCTGTCTCATCAATGGCAAATTCTCACCTATCCGACCTTATAGCCCGGACCGGCATCACGTACATCCCTCGCCGCACCTTGACCTATACTATCCCTCGCTGTGCCCCAGAAAATGGTGACAATGGAAATAAACCGCCCCAATCAAAGTCTTCCGCCTTTTCGTCCATCAAGAACTTCTTCTTCGGCGGAAAGTCCGACGCAAAGCCCACAATCCATCGGAGGACAGCCCCCCAGAAGCGAGAGGGTAGCCTGAGTGCGGACTCGATCTTCGCGGAGGACGAGGCAACGCCCAAGCTGATTGCGTCTGGTCGTACACCGGCTGCACGTAAACAGGAGGTTGAACCTACCGAGGAAGAGGAGGTTCAGTATGGTGTGGAGCACCGGAACCGGGACAATATGCGGATGGTGTTAGACCCCCGCCCCGAAGCACGTATTCGCTGGGAGCGTAAGATGGTTGTCCGGGAGGTTCGCCGCCGAGGACGTCTGTCGAAGACGGAACAGATCATGCGCACGGAGCGCGAATCTGTTTCCAAGTCTCACTGGTTCAAGACTTCGGTCAAGAAGCTTGGCCCCCTGGCCCGCCAGATCGCCGGAAAGAACATTGATGAAGCCATGCTGCAGATGCGCTTCAGCAAGAAGAAGGCTGCCAAGGACGTTCTCGAGCACCTCAAGCATGCAAAGAACGTTGCCGTTGTCCGCTCTGGTATGGGTCTTGGTGCTAACGAGGCGACAATCGGCAAGCCCACCACGATCACTCTGAAGTCCGGAGAGCGTAAGACTATCACCGACCCAACCTCCATCTACATCGAGCAGGCATGGGTTAACCGCGGTCCATATGGCGTTGATTACGACCACCGTGCCAGAGGTCAGATCAACCTCCTCCGCCCCCCGTACACATCTCTTTCGGTTGTTCTGAAGGAGGAGAAGACACGGATCAGAGAGTGGCGGGACCGTGAGGCGGTGGCGCAGCGCAAGCGCAAGACCCAGCTCTGGACCCAGCTGCCTGACCGCAAAATCTCTGCTCAGAACCAGTTCTACAGCTGGTAAGCTTGTTCTCCCGACGTTTATCTCCGGCCTCGTCTCGGCGAATGATGGGTTTCTTCGGCGTTTGTCTCTTGTATTATTTTAGACCGTTAGTACTCCACCTGGCGGGCAAATCAGCGCATGTTCCTTATTCTTTTTGCGGCATTTCTTTTGATCTACACGCGGCTTCACCATCCCCCTCGTCTCCTTAGGCTGTTCTCCAACCTTGTGCAGATGATTCGGCTCCGGCCAAACTTCTCAAGGAGCCTGTAGTGGACCGGGCTCAACACATGTACAATATTTGAAATATATCTACATATATCTACATGCTCTCTTATCATTAACCGTAAGACCCATTCATTCACGTAGTGGATCTGTCTATACCAACCACACCCAACCCAACCCAACCCAACACAATACAATACAATCAGCACAACTCTACAGCCGACCCCCAGGACAAACGGGCGCCCTCGTCGGCGGCTCAACCTTCACAGGGGGACTCGGGCCAGCAACCCTCTCAGCCCTAACCAGTACCGGAATCACCGCGCCAGTCATCAACGCAAACCGCCGATGCCCCACCACCTCCAGCACGCTCGTAATCGCCCCCGAATGCGCCGTCAGCGAGACCACCGTGCTCGCATCATGCGCAAACACGTCGAGCAGTAGATTCCGCAGCCGCACATCCCGCGCGGAGTCCGACTCCCGGAGCTCGGAGTCATACAAAGGATCTTCTTCTGCGAAGCCCGCTTCGAATTGGTACTCTGGGTATTCCTCTGCGATGGCTGTCTTGCTTGAGCGGCTGTCGCAGGTATGAAGACCGATTGTTTCGCGGAGGAGCTGGGGGTTCATCTCGTTAGCTGGTCTTATCTTGGAATTGTGGTATACTTAGTGAATGAATGAGTGAGGGAAGGGTTGTTATTATCATTATTATTTTCATTACTAAATTGTTGTGTTTTTTGTTGATGTTTCAGAATATGCGCAGGACATGTATGTAGTACAATGGCGTTAACTGAGGGGGAAAAAAGAAAAAAGAAAAAACAGAGAGAAAGAGGGCAGCAGTGCTATAAGTAAAAATATTAAGCCTCAAAACTCACCTCTTTGATAACCGGCCGGAAGGGCTCCGTAAGCGGTAGACCCAGATTCCTGAAGGTGATGCTAGCGGTCGCCAGACACCGGTTCAGGGGACTCACATAGTAGGACTCTGGTGAGGGGATCTTGTTCTCGATCTGCGTTTTCCACGCCTGGTTAGCTGTTTCGGCTTGCGAGATTCCTACATCTGTGAGACGGGCGTCGACCCAGGTGCCGGTTTCGTCGCCATCTTGGAGGGACCAGTAGCACTTTTTGTGTTTTTTTGGTGTTAGTTAGTAGTACCTAATTGGGGGATAATATGGAACGTCGGGGTCAAGTAGACATGGATTATTGGGGTTTGTAACCCCCTGTAGGAACATTGAGAGACCAAACAGAGGGGGAGGGAAAGTGGAGAAAAGGATACACATACATCCCAAAGCTCAGTCCCATACCTCCTCTCCGCGACATTGTGGACCCCCTCTCCATGTCTGCCTAGGAAGAGTAGCTTGAATTGCGTCTCGGGGTTGCTCTCGCGGTTTAGTTTGCTGATGTGGTACGCGAACCGTTCCCATTGGGTCTTGCGGCTTTCTGGGTCGAACTCAGTGTCAGAGTTGTAGCTCCGAGGTATGAGTCCAAAGTTGGATGTGACCTGTTGGCTTTGTGAGTTTTCTTTCTTTCTTTCTTTCTTTCTTTCTTTTTAATTTGTTTACTGGGGACGGGTTGCGGGATGGAGTGGGCTCGGACTTACATAGTCGAAGTTGTCCGGGTCGGTGTTTGGGTCATCTTGGAGGAAATACCCTGTCACGGTGGTGAACTTGAAGTGGAAGTCTAAAGGGGCAGAGGCGGATGCCATCGTCATGAAGGCGAGGAGTTGGGGAAGTTGTGTGAGTTCTTTGTTCAAGACAAACGGACTTTCTAGTTTCTAAAGCGGCGTGTTGGGTTCAACTCGTGGTTGTATCGACACTCCTCAGTTGCTAACCCTAAGCTGAAAGGGGCGTGGGGTCAGTTAGTCCAACTATTTTGGGCGAGGTGGGGAACGGCACGCATTCTCTATCATGAAATACTCTGTAACCTGCCAGCCAGTTTTGGGGACGGCAAAGAATCTTGCGTTTAACTTGGTAAAAAATTATGTATTTCTCTAGCTCTAGCCAACCGTTGAAAATCGGTTGAATATGTATCGATGAAAATATGTCCAACAAACACCGCTAAAAAAGCCTAGCAACAAATCAAGAATGACCGCGACCTTGAGGTATCTTTTCCCACAAACAAACAATCAAAGAACAGAAGCTCAAGCACAAGCTCAAGCAGAAGCGGAGGCAGGCTCAGGGTTAAATTAACCCCATTCCCTTCCTAGTAAACCAATGTTGCTTAGATGCAAAGACTGCGAATTTGCCAAACAGAGCCCCGGCCAATGAAACAACCGATCCCATATTTTGCCAGAAACCGGCAAAGGCGAGACCAGTGTTGAACGCCGCCATGGTAGCAAATTGGCCAAGGGCGGTGCTGTTTTGTCCAACAGACCCCCGAGGGCTCGTAACAGCAGAGATAGTCTTTGAAACGCGCAATTGTTGGCTTCCGCCAACCAACGAGCGATTGGTAGATACGGCTTGAAGAGGCAGAGAGCTCATCTCCGCTCCAGCGGACTGTATACGAGGTGAAACTTCGCTGTTGCCCTTTGCAACTTGGCTGAGACGCCATGTAATAGTTTGAGGCAAGCCACTTGGCACGCGATTGACAGTAGATCTGGGGCAGATTCCACGCTCCAGAACAGTCTGTTGCCTTGAAACTGCCACAAGTGACCTCTGTGTTGGCGACCTTAGATGGCCAGGAGCAGAAGGATTCTGCTCGACACTGCGCCAAGGAGTTGTCGGTCTGTAGGACTGCGTCACCTGTAGACTGAGTTGTCCCGTGTTTGCGGCAGCAATTGGCTTTGACAGAGAACCCGGTGAGTTCCTTCCACGGTACATATCCAATGATGAAGGCGCAGTGACCGGGTAATTGTCTTGTGGGGATCGACAAGCATCTCTCTCCCTGTATTTCCAAACCACAGTCTTTGGAGCCTCCACATGGGGTGGAAGAACACCCGATTGCGTCTTTTGAGGCAGTGAAATATGACGTGGCCGTACGTGAGACGGGCTATGTAGTGGCAGACTAGTCTGCCTAGTCGAATCCAGTACTGCTGCAGTAGGAGAAAGAGCAGGGCTGGCAACATTGAGACGAGCACCCTTGATGTCAAGGCAGTTGCACTGTATTTTAATCAGCATGCTTTGCTCTCCCAGAGGGACTGCCATTTTACTTACTCTCTTGTGCTGTTTTCGATGTTTTTCACAGGCACCATGTTTTCGAACTTTGATGTAATTTTCTTTTTGAGCTCGTGACCGAGGTTTTTGCTTTCTTGGTAGATTCGCCGGCGTATTCATGTTAAGGTCTAAGACCAGTTCAATCCCGCCGGATGTCACATCGGCGGAGGGGGGTGTTGGTGACTTGCCGGTTGATTCGGACAGGGAAGTAGTTGCAGGACTGGCGCATGCAGCGTCATGGGAAACACTCCACCGAGGCGATGGGAAACTGGTATTTGAATCCGAAGACATATCGATCTCGGGGAGTGGGGCATCTTGCAAGCGCTGTAGATGTAGAGCTATGGCGGCCTCTCGGCGCTTTTCTTTCTTAGATGAGCAGCTCGGGTCAACCGCCGCTTGCGACTCCACCATCTGCCGAATAGTCGAGTAGTAATGGTCGTCGCAACTGTGCGCACCTGGCAGCCAAGTACTATCAAAACCAGATCCAACGAAGATTTCGCTAGGTGAGGCGGACGGAAGCTGGAAGATATCACTGGGGTCTACCACGGGCTCTACGTTCGCAGCGCCCGCAAAGTATTCCTGGAAAGATGGTTCGTGGTTGACAAAGTCGGTGAATGGAATCTGAGTGCACATATCGAGTCCCGAGTCCCAATTAGACCCATCCAGGTCGTTGTAAGTTAGGTCAAAGTCCTTTGGGGAAATCGAGTTGACCGAGGTCGGATTACTGTCCACATAACCCGAGGGGACATCAAAGAAGTTGTCAAAGTCGAAGAATTCATCCCCCTGGGATGAATGACCCATTGAGAAAAGCAATTGATCGGCAGACATGATCAAAGAGCGACTCGTGTTCAATGGGGAGAGGTGAGAAATAATGTATGTTGATTATCCAGGGTCGAACCCGATGAAGCCTTTCCTGATACGGTAGTGTAATGAGGGCTTTTCAGGCGGCTGAGTTCAAAGGATTCACCCGGAGACGAGAAGGCCTTTGCGCTTTTAGAAAGCGAATAAAAAAGAGACAGACCAACGTCGTGTTGAGGGGCTTATTTTTTTAATTTTTTTCCAATGACTAAGGAACACCAAACGTTCACTTGAGGGGGGAAGAGAATAGATGTAGAAAGAGATGCCTGAATCTCATCGATGGGAGAACCTCTTTCTCCAGACACCACCTTTCCTCTTCGGGATCCCGACTCTGCGCTAGACCCGATTGGGTGCCCGACGGCTCTCCGCTGCGATACGACATCACATGTTCATCGTCATTGGCTTGTGGCTGTGCGCTTTTTCTTTCTCCTACTGTTACGATTCCGAACTACTACTCGGCAATACGAACAATGCCCACTAGGCACGCCAATCGCAGTACATTCTTCCCCCCCCCACAGCCTTGCCTACTAAGTTTTATTCTTGGATGGAGAGTGATCGACCCTCCTTAGTGACGCTGGTCGTAGGCCTCTGGTTTCTTCCTATTTTTAAACCTTAAATACCGGGGTTTTGCATGATTTGCATGCCTCTTTGGCACTTTCCAGATGCTATACTCTGTACACATTCTTCATTCCACGTGCATCGGCTCTATCCACAATATCCAACAGCGATCATGGATGCCGCCAAAATACTGAGCGCTAGAAGACCGAAATTGTCTAACAATCTTACAGCACCAGACTGTTTATCTGAATCTGACGACTTGTCATTCGCTCCTTTTGTTGACCCCGGTGTTGCAGTCGCGCTAGGCGTTCGTGAAGGAGTGCCATATGTATGGCGTTTCGAGTCAAATTTAAGGCAAGCGGTGGGTAGAGGATAAGAAGTGGATGCCAGGACAGTCAGTGCTCCAACTTGTTCTCTAAACTCAGCGATGTCAACCTCCATGTTGGCGAGAACACCCATGTTGATATCCACCGAAGGGGCTATATGGGTCAGACCGTCGAAGATATCATCCAGCACAGCTGTTAAGCTGTCGCTACCATTCCCTTTATCAATTACAGGCTCACATTTTTCACTGACATGACTCAGTTGAGTCGCATTCACGGATACTTTTGGCAAGTTAACGAATGCCCCAACACCGCCAGATACGAAGCCCTTCGCCGTACTGACTCCGAGCAGGATCTGCGGTGTGAAGGTAACACTGAAGATCAAGGACGCCGGTGCAAACGTAGATTCAAACTCTAGGGCGTGGACCTTGGTTTGATCACTACGCCCTGTTAGCTGATCATTCGACATTCATGCATCGTCGAAGCAAACGTACAAACCTGAAATAGAGGAGCCCCCGGGCTCACTCATGTTGATCTTGATATTCGAGTCATTGGGTACCTACATAGATTAGCATAATCGGAGTGAATCCTGCAACTAGGAAACCGTACCGAAAGATTGAAGCCATAAGAGAACCCTATCTTCTCGACCATATTTACGCTAAGTGAGAAATCCGGTTGGATTATTGGCCCGAAAGCCACAACACCTGGTATCTATGGTTGTCAATACCGCCGCAATAAAACACGATGGCAGCCTATACCCGAGCACCTACCTCAAATGGAGTGAGAGGGATCGTAGGGAGAGATATGTTGAGGGAAGCTAGAGATTGGCTCAATTCGAGGTCAAGACCAAGTTCAACTTGCGCGAAAAGGTCATTTGCTCTGATTTCAAGAGCACCATGATCAAAAAAAGCGATTGCGTCCAGAATGTCGTTTCCAGAAATGTTGAACGAGCCGCGGGTTATCTCGATATCGCCCTGGAGCGTGCAGTTTTTGCAGGTCACTGTCACTCCTTGCGGTCTAAAACCGTTAGCCAGATGAATATTACACACATATCTGTAATTGAGACCTACAGGAACATGTCAGCGGCAGGAATATCTGGCGGGAATATTTTCTGGTTGATATAATGCTTGTCAAATGATTTCGTTGCAGTCGAAGGTAGTCCCGTTGTGCCAGTGGGAACCGTTGGAAAAGATACGGAAGGTATAGAACCTTCGTCTATCATCTTCGTGCTTGTCGGCGCACTCGTTGGATCCTGCTGACGTTTTTCATGCATGGTATATGTGCGTTTCTGAATTCTTGATCGGTGCCTGTGGGAGAAAGACACGCTGGTCGAATGGCTTGCATCGTGCCAGTCCAATTTGACTTTCTTCAAGGTGAATACTTGGCGAGCAAGATCGACAGTCGTCTTTGTCACGCTATATACAGTATGAGCTAGGCTCAGTCTTCGTTCCGCGCCCAGGCACCTACCGATGAATAGACCTTTCCCCTTCCAAATCGCAGCCTCCATGGGAAGTAACGACTACGAAATCTGATACAGCCTCAAGTTCCTGCTTTAGGGCTTTGGCCCGAGTAGGCGAGCCGATGGACAGCTGGATTTCTGAATCCGAGCATGACATCTCATCCATATCTGTATCGAAACCTTCCAGGGCAAGGATTGGGTATTGAGATGCTATATTGAGGGTAGCAGCAAAGACATATTCCGTGTTGTCTTCCGGAGTGTCGTGGATAAAGTCGAAACTTGCCTCTCTCTTTAGAGCGACCGGTTCGATTTCTCGCACCCTGAGACTGGAGGGCAGAGTGGCCGCATAAAGCCGCTGGGACTTTGGGAATCCTAAAGCTTGGGAATGCTGGTTGCGTGCTAGTTTCGTCCCTTGAGCAACGCTAAAGATAGTCAAGAGAGCCAATAGACCAAGGCTCCTCAGAGAGTTCATCTTGTTTGACCGGAAAAATAAACCGTCCTGGGCGGCGATTTCTGTACTGTGCATCCGCGGTTATGGCGAGAAAAAGGCAAACGAAACAGAACACGCTCCATCTTGCCGGGTGCGATGCATCCTACATATACCCCTTTAATATAGCAGGTATCTCAGAACACGCTCTGTTTGAGCAAATTATGGCCCCCGACTCTAGTGCCCTTGGCTAGAGAAAGGTGTAACAACGAAAGGGTTACATTTCTCTCTGCACAGCCCGGAATTCGTTTAATCTTAACCTATATGAGCTGCCGCTATTATGCTTTCTTGGGTATAGCACAAGCTACTAGACATGCAGCGTCACTGTGCCGCAAGGCTGTAGCCGACGCTAGTGGAGAGCAGCAACAAATGGCCCCTCCGATGCGACAGGCTAAACATCACAATTAGCACATTCTCACTTGTCATATTGGTTTTCTCGACCACTCCCTGATGAGGGTCAGATTGCCAGTAAAATGATAAGGGTTATACATTGCACGCTAGTTGACTCGTATGAGGTCTCGGAGACTAGGAACACCAAATGCTTGAAAATGATCATCGACTGACCAAAGAGTCGTCACACTGGACACAGCAAGTATCGCTAAAATAACTCTTCATGGAGCGATCGCCCCTAAATTGGCTCTTTCCCCTCGGGACTACTCATGGGTGTTCCATAATGATGACTTGATTATCGTGTCTTGGTTCAGTGTTCCGCCACCTTTGGTCAACAGCAAATGCGTACTACGTACGTAAGAGTTTAATCCATTTTTCACTCCCCAGGGCTCACAAGGATAAATACGGAATTGGCCTGACGACGTGCAAATAAATTATTCGGGAGCATTTGCGAGTACGACGGCCTTGGAGCTACTTTAGTGTGGGTGGTCTGCCAACAGATATATATATATCTATCTATCTATGCTTGTGAACCTCGGTCGAGTTTAGCCCTAAGTCCCTATCCGCTTTTTAGTCACAACATGGCGATGTGGCCGCGATCGTCGGGAACATTACTGAATCATAATAGTACTATAGGGGTGAGTAGTGAAGTAAGTCCCTTAGACGACGAATATATTTTTTTTTTTTTTCAAAAAAAAAAAATAAAAAAAAATAAAACCCATAAGCGATAAATCAATGCAAATGTCAACCGCGCCGCTGGAGACAATCGTGGGGATGATAATATATGGGCATGTGGCCAGTCCATTTAGGTTGAGTCTCAACTGGCTAGACCATTGGAATCAAGAGCGGATCTAGCAATTTTGGGGGAGATCCACTGCAGCAATTTCAAGAAGCTCTGGCGGTAACTCAGGTACGCTATTCGTCAAGACCGATGAAGCTCGGCAATCCGCGGTCACAGTGATGGGGCGGAACCCCGCATAAAGGAGCAATTCCGCCTGCATGATTTCAAGTGATTGCCAACGCGAGGGGGAGAGCTGAAGTCCACCACCACTTTTCCGTCTGCAACTTATAAGACCTCCGAGCGAACCTGTCTCCCTGTGTGATTTTCCCTATCAGCAATCAGCCACCTCCTGGTATACCGACCGAAATAATTGGCCCTAATCGTGAACTAATTTGGTGATCATTAACTGTAACCGGTACCTACGCAAGGGGGTGATTGGGGTAGCCGCTCCCCATTCAGAACAAACGACGCTGACAATTGCCTTTCGGTACCACAAGTGATGTGGCTGCGATGATTGTACTCAAGAAGTGTGTCCCATTCGCCTGTCGCCCGAGTGCTGTTTCCCGAGGGACGCCTCGGAGCGCCAGGCACTTGTCCAAGACGTTGCAAGCACTGCCCCCACGGCGGCGAGGTTTGCTGACCCAGAGCTATGCTCGCGGACCGCTTGAGGTACGCTTGTACTACGTGTCGAGTGTCTAGATCGTGGGTTGCTAATCGTTGTCTGGTTTTTACCATAAGCCTCCACTGATAGAAACCACCATTGGGGACCATTTCGCTCAAATCGTGAGCGCATATGGTGACCGAACAGCGTCTGTGTCCTGATCTTCAAATTAACCTTGCTCTGAAATAGAGGCTAACTCGCGATTAGTGTCATCAGCAAACATCAGAATGACCGAGTAACGTACGCCGGCCTTGATGCGAGAAGCAATGCCCTCGCACGGGGCTTGGAATCGGTTGGCGTGCGCACAGGCGACCGTGTGGGAGTGATGCTGGGAAATTCCATGGAATTCTCCATTGTATGCAATAAGTCCAATCTCCAGCGACAATGACGCTCATTATCATTATCAAAGATAACTCACGTCCATTGTGCTGCAGGCGACTTATGCGCTGTTTAAACTTGGGGCCATCCTTGTGAGTCTCTTTCCTCGTGAATACTCCGGGATGGGGTTCTAACCGTGCTTCCCAGGTCCCTATAAACCCATCATTCAACGCAAACCAGGTAGTCTCGGCACTAAATCACCTAGAGGCCACCCATATGATTGTTAGCACTGAATCTAATCTGCCACGAAAAGAGCCTCGGAGCAACATTCCAGTGTTGCAACACCTGATCCAAGACCTCCACAAATCAAAACTGGAGTCCTCAGAAGTTCCATCCCTGAAGCATATCATTATGGTCGACAACTCCGCCGGCCGGGTTGACATCTCTGAGTACAAATCGTTGACAAGGTATTCATCGGTGATATCCGACGCAAAGGCAGACGAGGCCGCATTGCCACGCCGAGATCTATCCCCTCATGACATTGTGAACATCCAATTCACATCCGGTACCACCGCCATGCCCAAAGCAGCATGTCTGACCCACCGTTCGATTCTCAACAACGGCTCCCAGATTGGCGACCGCATGCGCCTTACCCCGGAGGACATCGTCTGCTGTCCTCCCCCGCTGTTTCATTGCTTCGGCTCTGTGCTAGGATACATGGCCACGGCAACGCATGGCTCTGCCGTCGTATTCCCCACCGAATCATTCAATGCCAAGGCAGCGCTCAAGGCCGTCCAAGAGGAGAGGTGCACCGCGCTTTATGGCGTTCCGACGATGTTCATCGAAGAGCTCACCCTGATCGACAACGGCGAGGTGGCCAATAAGGGATTCGGCCATCTGAGAACCGGCATCGCCGCCGGAAGCAGTGTGCCAGCTGCACTCATGGAGAGACTCCACAAGGTCTTAAACCTCACGGAGTTAACCATCTGCTATGGCATGACGGAAACTAGCCCCGTCTCCGCCATGACGACCACTGACGATCCGATCGACAAGCGGATCAATACCGTCGGCAGACTTATGCCGCATGTGGAGGCGAAAATCGTGAACCCAGCCGATCGGACCCAGATTCTCCCCGCCGGTGAGCCTGGTGAACTGGCGGTGAGCGGATACCTGTTGATGAAAGGGTACTGGGGCGACCCGCAACGGACCGCGGAGTCCATGATCGCAGATGATAAGGGGAAGGTCTGGATGCATGTATGTGTTCTCTTTGCTCTAACCACCAGGATCCACTATGTCGGCTCTAGCTTACAGTGACATAGACCGGTGATGAGGCGACCCTATCTCCCGACGGATACGTGACGATTACTGGCCGGATCAAGGACCTCATTATCCGCGGTGGAGAGAACATCCACCCGCTCGAGATCGAGAACTGTCTATTGACGTATCCTAGCATCAAGGACGTGTCGATTGTTGGAGTGCCGGATGAAAAGTACGGAGAAGTTGTGGCTGCTTTCATCATTCCAAAGGAACACCAGGACGAGGCTGCGCCTTTGACTGAAGACAATATCCGGGAATGGGTTAGGAAGCGACTGAGTAATCACCTTGGTACGGCCTCCAACCGATGACACTCCCGTTTACAAACAAGAGAGAGAGAGAGCTGACATCCTTTACAGTCCCGAAGTATGTTTTCAATTTAGAACACTCGGCAGCCTTCCCCAAGACAGCCAGCGGTAAGATCCAGAAGTTTAAATTGAAGGAGGAGGCTATCAAAGCCATCAAGGAAAGGGAATCGTCCAGCTAAGCCCGGAAACCTGAGTCTAGCGAGTAGTACCTGATTAGATAGACACTTACAATTTAGAAGTAGCCGGCTCAAGCGATACCTAATCTTACCAATACCTACAACTTTTTCTTTCTTTCATTCTTTTTTTTTTTTTTAAAAAAAACCAAAGAAAAGGAAAGAAAGTTTATGTCCAAATGTAGCCCTAAGTGAAGAAAACCATTTCATGCCATTTTTTCTTACTGTAACTCCCGCTTTTATCTATCCTATCTCTAGATACTCTCTATATAGTATTTTTTTATCCAACATCATGACACATAAACCTGACTGCTTCCCATCCTCCTCGCTCGGGAATTCACCCGGAGATAAATAACCTCCTGCCCAATAGCCAACACCAGCGCCCCGGCCACCAACGCAATCATAACCACAAGTCCGGTCAGATATCTAGAACAGCCCATCAGTTATACGGATCCCCGACACATACACATACACACACACACACATATATATTGAAAGAAGAGGACAGAAGATAAAAAGGGAAGAAAAAGGGCAAATGACTTACATCGGTGAATCCTTTTGCTGGAATATCTGCGATCCGCCCATCAAACCCGCATTCGAGGCCATGACCCCTAAGAATATCATATTTGTTAGTGAGTTGCTCTAATTTAAAGTATCTGAGTGAAACAAATAGCAATTATGTTACTATATCCACTGATGTATTTTCTTCCTTTCTTCTTTTTTCGAAAAAAAAAGAAAAAAGAAAAGGAAGAAGAAGATACTTACACATCCTACCAACAACCAATTAGCACAAAATCACAAACAAATCACTCAACCCAACCAAGACAAGGCGGCTACTACGAAACGAAAAGAAAGGAAGGAAAAAAATAGGAAAACTCACGCAATAGCAATACTCCTCTCGCTACGATGCGGACAATTAAGCTGCAACCAGGTATTATGTACCGGATGGTAGCACACGGCAAAGGCATTGATGACAGTCCAGAGACCGAACCGGTTCCATTTTCCCTCGACATGGGGGAGAAGACACCGGCACACGATCAGCACCAGCAGGTAGCATGTCACGGCGGCGATGACGGTGAGGCCGCGCTTGGCGGTGCGGTCGCTGATGTAGGAGAAGAGGAAGACGAGGGGCAGTGCCAGTGTGGCACCAATTGCAGTGAGGGCGTTGGATTGGATGCGTGTGAAACCTAGGGACCTTTGATGGGACGGGAGTTTTATTTTAGCGGTTGTGTTGGCTTAGTGGGATTTTCTTCTTCTTCCTTTCTCTTTTTTTCTTTCTTTCTTTCTCTTCTGGTTCTTGGGAGTATACGGTTCGATAGAAGGGAGTAAGGAGAATAAGGTTAGGGTTGTAACGTACATGATGATTGTGGGGGTGTAGGTTGTCAGTGGACTCCAGGTTGAGAAGACGCAGGGGGCGAGGAGGAAATGCGGCCAGCGACGGTAGTTGAGGAGGGCTCGTTTGATGCTCGATGTTGGCGAAGAGAGGGCTTTCTCGGGGCTGTCGCTCTCTCTATCGCTGTCGCTGTCGCTTCGGGTGGTTCGAGTGCGTAGAATGTCGCGGTCTTCGGGGGAGAAAGATATCACGCCGCGGCGCAGGAGACAGGGCCTTGGGTTCGAGGGGCTTTGGGGGAGGAGTAGTAGGATCAGGAGTGCTGCTGAGATGGTGAAGATGCCCTCAACTGTGTGGGTTGGTTTTTCCAGTTAGCTGGGATTATTAGATTGGGTTGTTTGGGGGGACGTACTGAGAAAGATCCACTGCCAGCCCTTCAGGCCGTGGTGACCGTCTAGTTTGAGAATCGCTGCTCCTAGGAGAGGCGAGATGGCGTTGCCGCCGAACATGCCGAAGAAGAAGATGCCGACTCGTTTGGCGAGCTCGGTCTTCTCGTACCATGTGGATAATGTGTAGAGGGAGGCGGGGATGTATCCGGCTTCGGCCAACCCGAGCAGACTCCGCACGACGAGGAAGTCGGTGCGATTGCGCAGGAAGATTTGGAAGGTTGCAATGATGCCAAATACGAGGACCTGCGCGGGGATCCATTTGTCGGGGCCGATCTGTATGATGTTGTTCCTGATTAATTGTGGCTTATGGGCAGGTATGCGTCGGATCATATAGCATCATGAAGGAATGTTGTCGACAGTAATTGATGACCTACTTTCTGAAGTACAATATTCGAAGGAATCTCCAACACAATAATGCCCAGGAACATCAATTGGTTTCCGAGATTGACGGTGGTCTGGTCGATATGGATATCTTGGCCGAAGCCGCCGGTTAGGGCACTGGCGATGTTCATGCGGTCCAGTTGGAATACGGTCATGCCGAGCAACAAGAGGGGGAGGACAGAGAGGTCAATTCTGCGAAGAGTTAATGATCGCCGTACCTCTAAGCAAGAAACGAATCAGTACTAACTTCCTTCGAGTTTTGTGCTCGGACTCGGCACTCCATAATTTCTCCGCGTCACTATGGGATTCCCGCTCCGAATAGTTCGGCGAGGGTTTAGATTGGGACATAACCATGCTGCTGATGAGAGTAATCGGGAGTACATGAGATGAAGAAGCTTGCTCTTGACCGCGTATATTTGGAGTGTGCCCTTTTCATGGTCGTGCCAACCGTACCGAGCGATCGCCCGCCGTGAGGACCTTCCGGGCATGATGCAAGATATACTACGTACCTTGAGGGCCGGGGTTCAACAGGGCGCCGGGATTTGGAGAGAATCTCACAACCCTTTGCCTGGATGGCGTCATATATGAATCTTATCGGTTATCTATGCACTAGTGTTATGGCTATTTGGACATCTTCCAATCAATTAGACCCCTGGAGCAAAGCGGGCCGTCATCCTCCAATCTATAGTTTACATTTTGGATGATTCCAAGGACGAAGTCCTCGTATCCACATTGTACATCGTCACCTCGGTCGTGACATCCAAAGCCCAGCTAGAGACAACATTCATCAATATCATATAGCCACGAGGGTATCTTGGCATGAATTGGCGTTAGGAGACATCATCGTCATGTATAGTACCACCGGAGCCTGCAGTGGTATCCAAAAACATCATTCGCATAGAGAAACATGGACAGCAATTAAACACCACGGAACTGCACAAAAAGAAAAATTCGTTAGTCGAGCCTAGAAACACGGATTCGAGGATGAACCTACCATTCGCACAACCAAATACCATAGCGCTCCGATAAATTTGAAGATAGACAACCCCGCAACACTCCAGAGAACGACGGCCATGTAGATCTGGGATCGTTGGGTCGAACCTTCATTGGTCTTCTCGTTCTCATCAAAGCGGTCTAAGCCAGCTGCGCTGAGCACGACGGCTCCTAGGGCGAAGTTGCAAAACACCCATGCCAGCACAACCGCACTCCGGAATCCCTTGTAGTAATCGGCCTGTTTTTCTTCTTCCGACACGACCTGGACTTCCTTGGGTGGCTTCTCGGCAAACTTGGCCAGCTCCGAATCGTATTGTGCGTTTAGATCGCCATCATCCTGTGGAATGTCGACGTCCACCTTGCCACCGGGCTTCAGGTTCGCCGAGGGCAGCTTCTCTGCCTTGTCGTCACCCTTTGTACCCCATGTGATATCGTGGGTATTGCAAAATGCGTAGATGTTCAACACATTGATATACGTGGGGGTGAGTAGAATATATTGGATGAACTGTCCCAGGTCAGCACGATCGACCTGCAAGTCGGATGAAGGAGAACTTACGCTGGTGAACATATGCCAGGGATCAAAAAAGATAATCGATGCGACAAACCACATGACGTATGTTGAACCCAAGGACACAATGATGGTGAAGAAGGTCGAGTTGGTGAAGAGGTCGGTGAAGGTAAAGCCATCCTGCTGCACCTCCGTCTGGATAGACTTCACCGTAACGAAAATGCAAGCAAATGCCAAGTATATCATGATACCAATCCAGAAATAGACCATGGTCATGTAGAACTTGTTGGATCCGCCCGGACGATTACCCAAGGCTAATACGAAGCACGTTACTAATGTTGCGAGATAAAGCCATTCGAAGATCACACCAAGCACTCGACCGGTGGTACCGAGGAGGTCGGCCTGGCCAAGATATGTCGTGAGAATGTGGAAAACCAAGAAGAAATTGCCCTATGAGAAGAGTTAGTGGGACAGTGACAGAATAGGAGGCAGGGTCGTGCGTACAATGCCAAACCAAGCAAATAGCATGTTGATGGTCTGATAGAGAAACTCGATGAGCAACATAAATTTCCGAATCGCCGAGTGGTCGCTTCGCCAGATCTGATAGAAATGGGCGATCGCGTACACTGCAGCGAAGAAACTGCCGTTCAGCCACCGACGACGCTGAAGAATGAACTCTGCCATCCGATCCGGAACATCGGTTTCACCAGTGGAGGACTTCACATATTGGAGTAGCCAGCGACATTTACGCTTGGTAACAATTTCGAAACACAAAATCCGATCCTCAGCCAGGTACATATTGGCCGTAAAAATACCCGCATTAGCACCATGCATCTTTTCACCGAGGAAATACCGCTCCAACGGACCTTGGCCGTTCTTATCATTCTGCAATGCGATGTATCGGTACGCAGAAAAGGCACCAGGCAGCACGCTGATGAACCCAAACGCGGACTCCATAGGTTTGTCGAGGATGTTGCTCAGTTTATACTCGAAGTTCTGTCCAGCAACAAGGGGATTGAGAAGCTTCTTTCCATGCGACAGCATGACTTTGATTTCACCACAAGCTCCTCCACACATGGGCTCCACATCGAATGCTTTCCAAAGACGATAGATGGAGTCCTTGCCGGGCTTCGTTCCAGCATCGAGAAGGACGCAAATATTAGGGTCCAGCACTCGACCAAATGCCTGGAAGAACCAGCGGTGGGAGTTGATCTTCTTCTGGTTCTTTTCCTTCAGGCAGAAAATCATCTGGACGGGAACTGCAGAGCGCCCTTTGATTTGGACTTGGGTTCCCTTCAGCTCGAGAGCTATCTGGGTGGTGTATTCGTAGATGTGGGCAGTCACGTCCTTGCCGTTCACTTGTTGCTTAGCAATTCCGTCCTGGTAGAGTCCTATCGCGGCCAACACTGCACGGGTTCGTGGGTTGATTTTGGCACGGCCGTCGCTGATTACACAAACCACAATCTTTTTCCATGCGTCCTTGCCCCATGTTTTGCTATGCGTTCTGGAGCACATATGTTCAATGTTCTTGAAGACGCCGATCAGCGTGCGGGCGAACAGGAAGTCATCTTCGTTGTACATCGTTACCACAATGAAGAGTTCGGTGTGTCGGGGCTTGGCAAACAATTTCTGGCGTAATGTGAAGCGCTCCTCGAAGAAATCGTTGGGGTCGCACGTTGCAGCGGAATAACGCATATGCGTGAATTCATCACGGCCCGGCGGTTCAGCATGAGGAACCTGGCTTAGAAGTTTGGGTGCGATCGGACAATCCAGAACGAGATTACCATTGAAAAGCTGCACTTCCTTGACCGTTTTCCATCGCCGGAGGGGTGCCGGGCTTGGGGTGGTGCCCTCCGCTGGCTCTTCCACCTGGTACTCGTCACTGTAGGGATCGGGTCCGAAGGGATTGTCCTGTTGTAGCATGGGAATCCGGTCGTCACTATAGGAGTGCTGGTGCTGCTGCTGGTGTTCAGGGTATTGTCCTAAGTCGTAATCTTCGTGGGGCGTGACAGTGGGTTGGTAGGGTTGCGTATAGTAAGCGTCATGGTGTGCCTCGGGATCAACCGAATACTCATATCCGGGGTAAGACTGTTGGTGACGCTGTTCATAGGCTTCATTATGACCGTAGGAGTTTGGCAATCTCTCCACCGAATACTGTTTAGTCAGGCTGGTCAGAAATAGCATATGGTATATCTTTCGTCAAAGGATGCTCACTGTTGGTTGCTCGGCCAGCATGTCGCTTGAAGGCATATGAAGACGCTCTTGTGGCCCATACGAAACATCTGAGAGCTGGTAGCCATTCAATGGCCGACCCGGGGACGGGGACCGATTGTTCATTTGATGGGGGTTCATCATGGGAGATTGACTATGGTCGTCCTCCCCATATGACTCTCCTGGACTAGGGCGTCAGTATAATACCAACAATCGCAAAAAGGCTAGAGGAGTACAAGTGATAGCGAGCGCAAACAGGAGCAAATAAAAAGGAAAGCAAAAACCAGTAACAAAGAAGGACGAAAAAAAGATGCCTTGAGCTTGCGCACGCCGAGACTGTAGACAATTTCCCCCAACGGGCTAAAGTTTCAACAAAAAAAGCAAATGAATGCGGAGAACGGGCATCGGTGCGACGGCCCATCGCAGCGTAAACAGAACGGCTTTGATCAGGGACAGCATGCGCAATGAGAAATGTACTAACCCAGGCGATTGTAGGACATATTGGACGATCGTGTTTCGGGTTAATGATCGTTCCAATTGGCGAGGATTCCTTGAACAGGGGGAGTTGCGGAGAGAGATTGCGCCAGGAGCGCGGGTGGAATGCACTCAATTCGCTTTTAATGGTGCCCAGGTCGATTTCTCGGCGAAAGTTTCAGAAGAGAAAGGGTGATAGGTGGGCAAAGAGATACGAGGTGGGTACTGGTGATTTGTTGTCAACGGCGTCAGATTGATCAGGAAAATAGTACGAGGTACGACGAAATGGCAAGTTTAAAGCAGAGGAAGGTGGATGGAGAGAGAGACAGTGGTTTCTTTTAGTGAGTGCCTAGGTAGCTGCCGCGCCACTTTTCTTTTTTTCCCTCTAAGCAAAGCAAAGCAAAGCGCGAGGCATAAACTTGGCTTGGCGGGGGATTACGCTTGTTGACCAAGGAACCGAAGTGATCAGCGGAAGAGATTCGTGGACCAAAATGATCCAAACTAAGTCGTTAGTAGTAATGGGGGAGGATCGGACTCAAGTAGGAAATGAATGAGGTACGAGTGAGATTTCCTTTTTCAGCCGACGATCTGAAGTCATGTGGGAACATAACAGAAGGAATACGGTGGGCCCCCCCAGCCGATTGGGCGGGCGCATGGATTTTACCGTACCGACCGTACGGGGTACCTTTTTTGGTGGTCTTCGATGAGTCTCATCTTGGATATCCATGATGACAACCTCAACTCTCTGCACAGTGTGAAGGGCATCCTCTCATCATTTTCGGAGCATTTATCAACAGACCTTTCCTCTTCTCCGCTGGATTGAAAACTCCAGAAAGCTTCCTCTCATGATGAAACAAAACCCTGGCAACGCAGCCGTGGATCCTCGGGCTCAGGCTGCACTGGCCCTTTGGGTCGTGTCTCCACTGCCCATCACTGGGCCAACAACCTCTTCGTCCACAGCCACACTACCGTGGCGGTTCCCTGGGAAAAATGATTTCTTTTGTTTTGTGTTTGTCAGTTCTTTTTATAGGAACGTTTTCTTGGTAGCCTACGTTCCTCAGCCCTGTCAAAGGATGCCACAATGGAGGGGAATATCCCCGTTGCCTTACAAGTACGTATTCCGTCCCAACTATAGACATGCGCTAGTGTATGTGTCCGAATTCGACTAACGTCATACTTCGAGTATTCATGTTATTCGCTGCACAATCAGCAATGGCCCGACGGGAGGTTGCCTGCCGGTAGCTTATCCTCACCCTCCAGCAACCGCAAGCTTCAGTGAATTGGAGTTTATGCCTCGATCGAGAGCCAGAGGATACTTTAAAAAAATACCAGGATCATCTTCATTTACGATTCATTTGGCAGCCCATCTGGAAATTACGTGAGATAGCACACGACATCAGCTTGTCATCTGCTACTGCCCCACACCGCCCGGCACAAGAGCGAATAGCATTAAGACTGGTCGGAGTATATCGTGGATACTACTAACTGGTACTTAGTTGCGCAGAGCGATTCTATGGGCCTGCGGAAAAGCAATCTGGGTTCTGAAAATTTCCAATGTAATTTTCTCATTCTGGCCTCTTCCATCGCCGTGTAGCCGCGGGGCAGTTGCAATCCAACTATCCTCAGTTCATTAGACAGATAACATCACACAAGCTCTCCCCTTTATGATTGAAAACCTGCAACTCTGTGTAGTTGTTTTGGAAGACGGCATGGAAAAGATGGCTATCATTGTAAACTATTATATTGTTAGCAAGATCCAAATAATACTGGAAATTAGAAAACAAACCTGCAGTTGGTGCAGTTGTGGCACAATTAATAATAACCCAATCATCGATAGCTTTCTCCTCTAACCATTGAAAGTACTGCCCCCCCTTCTTGAATCTTTTGATATGGCTATCCACTCGATCGTAATCCCTTAATAGCTCGACTGCCCACTTCTTTTCAGGTATATAGAAGTCAACTCTACCAGAGGTTGTCCTAGCCCACTCGGTTGAAATCGGTACCCCCCGGCCCGCGACTTTATTAAATGCCCTATAAAACTCATCTTGATACTGCGCTTCTATGGGTCTAGGTTGTGCTGCAGTTGACATGATCTTACCGGTGATAGAATGCTTTAGGTTCATTCTTGAAAATTTAGATAGGATCGTCATACACAGCTGAGTTAAATTGGTGAAATGCGGCGGTAAAACTTTTTTGTCTTTACCAATGAAGGATTGAAGCCACCTAAGATTTTGATCAGTATAAAAAAACACTGGTAGTATATAAAGGATATTTACTTCTCATGCAGACGGGACGGTAGAACAGCAACTTCATAACTGTTATCAACCGCAATCATCCTGTGGACCAAGCCTCCTCTATAACAATTCTCCAATTCTGGTCTCTCGGGCTCCCATATAATCCTTCCTTCCTCTGCAATCTGGTAAAGGATATCACGAGTTGCGGGATTCAGGTCTTTCGCTTCAGGAAAACAACGAGCGGAACCGGAATTTTCTAAGAATTTAAAAAATGACTCCTCATTATTATCAAGAATATCGATAATATGATGCTTGGATATCACAAATTTCTCATCGTGTTTTATCTTAGCCCGATACTCCTAGAGTAAACTTAGCTATACATTTTAATCTAAAGTAAAAGTAGACCCTATTTAGTAAATTAATAGGAAGTAAAATAAGACATACCTTACAGAGGAACCGTATCGTCTCTGCTACACCTCCAGGATGCCCATTTGTAAGCGAGAACACGTATCCTTTAGCTTCATTATCAAAGGTAACTGCTATATTAGGGAACTCGTATCGGACTTGACGAGATAGAACATCATTGAATTCTGACTCAGTATAGAAGAGGCCAATTTGTGGTGATTCCTCATCTGATTGAGAGGTAAGTGTAATGCGTTGTCGTCTTGGAATCCTGACAGGGGTATAAAAGTCGCTCTTCTCTACACCAGTTGATGGGTTCCCAAAGGAGCAGAAGAGAAGAATCCGTAGATTAAAGATGGAAGGGTTATCTGACATTGGCTTGATAATGCTGTTCCAGAGGTATATATCTTTGTATGAACCCTGGGCCTCGTCCAGAATCATAACAGCGTCGTTGCCCGGGCAGTTTGGGATAGATATATCAGAATAACTTTGTCTGAGCACCTTTTTAAGTGCATTCCAGGGGTCTGCTGGATCGACCTCATAAAGCTGTTGTTGCCAATTATACAGAAAAAAGACGAGGTATCCCTGATCTTGGAGACTATTGCAAATTAGCTGTGCCAATGTTGTTTTTCCGCTAGCAGGAGTTCCTCTGATATGGATAATGTGATATAAATTAATAAGATCTATTAATTTAGCCACTGTGTCCTGTCTAGGGCAGAAATTTATATTATCCACTATCCTCATTGAATATTGTCAGCTATGGGCATGTAAATGTAGGGATAAGATCGAACCTATCCGACAGTGGAGTGTTTTTTTCCCGTCTTCATAAACCATCACTGTTAGGTATGGTCCGCTACAGAATGAAAACTGTTGGGAGAGGGACCCACCTTGCCCCTGGGTACTGTGGAGGACTGAAGAGTCGGATGATACAGCATCTTCATGATCTTCAAGTGAGTGACCGCACTCACTACACTTTGTGAGGGGGTCGGCCGTCAAATCTATTTTAAACATCCCTTTCGCACACGGGCAAGGGACTCTGATCTTGCCTGACGTGAGTTCTGCTGTGCACTTACCTGCAGCCATAATGCGAAGACGCGGGACGTTGGAAGCTTTGGTAGAGGCTGCAGTGTAGGTAATGGTAGCCATGTCTTACGTTGGTGAGGAATCCGATGGAAGTAAATGAAAAGAAATGGCATGTATGTCTACTCAATCAGGGAGGTAAGATGGCGATGGATTTTAGACCTTGTTAGGTAGGTACTCTGGGGTCAGGATATTTCTGCGGCCCATATGAGGAAGGCAGAAATGACAGAACAATGGTACCTCGCTTCTAAGCCCCCAATGAGTGGTCAGGGAATATCTGACAATAACGGAAGATGAAGAGGCAACGCGTGAGATGGTAGATGATGGCTAAGAACAGATCTGACGATGGAAGACGTTATATTCGAGGATGGAGGTGAGTAGTAAAGTAAAGGGAAGCAAAGATGTACTCCGGAGTAGTGGGACGTGGGCTAAGGCAAACAAGTGCCGCACGGGGGATGCCTGAGGATTCTCTTTGTACAAAAGGGAAGCAAGCTATTCTATCCATAGGACTGCGTGAAAGTGATTTTATATCACAAATAGTCAGTTACGTTATTATACAGTCGCCATGTGATTCTTACTGGCCGCTTGAGCTGCCCCTAACTAGAAGTGGCAGTAGTACTGATCTACCTACCTAGCCTACTCCGGTGGGCATACCTTACGTCCCTCCCGCGAATGTGCTTTGATCTTCTCATGTCAACTCGAAAGGGACCCCGATACGAAGAAAGTGTTGATAGCACGAGATTGATCACTTACAGGCTGGTCAGTTTAGTGTCCTCAATCATGGGGAAGATAAAACTCAGGATAGTTGGTAACTTGGAAATCTAACATATACCCAGTAGCGGTACGGGACAGGCGGAATAGCTAGGTCAGGTGCCATCGTTGGATATGGCGTTCGTCGATTCAGGGGAAATCAATTGGAAATGGTTGTTACACCAGTGAGATCGGATCAAGCTCATCAGCACCGGCTGTTTATACAAGTACCCGTGATAGACGATATGCGTCAAGATCGGTAAGACAATATTCTGGAAGATGATAGAGAAGATTTTTGTGTACTTACTCTAAGACTTGGTGTTAATGGGCCACTCGAGAGAATTATTTCGACAAGAACACAACACACACACACCAAATTCCAGTTATATCGTGGCACACAGGCTCTGACTCCACAAGCCTCTAGCCTCATAGCCAGAATTAGAAGTGGAGCGCGACGGCATAGTTATATTCATGGATCAGGACATTGTCTAGTCGGTTGGAGCGCTAAATTGATGACAAGCAATGAAGTAGATCATCGTTTAGGGCCACATGACGGCCTACCAGTGGAGTATGAGTATGAGCATGAGCACAAACGGGAAACGATATCTCCTTTGAACAGCGCACCAACCAATCATGCTAAAAATCTGTGGCATGATGTGGTAACAACACTACGGCCTTTGTTAGCAGGATCCAAGACATAACGGCTCAGATAGCCATTAGGTAAGATTCGATGTTATCTTTAATGAGGCTGGATCCGTAGATCAACTGTTGCAATGGGGGGGTTCTTTATCACTGGAGAAGGTGAAGGGCCAAGAAACCAACCACCGATGATGGCTCATCTGATTATGGCGCAATGATCTCGGTTCATTATCTGGACGAATGGACCTGCTCAGCCTCATTCCCATCCATGGCACTTTGTAGTTTGGGGAGCCAAGCAATACAGATCACTATTAGAAAGACATGATATCCTGGGCCCCTCTGTTATCAGCGATCCTTTTTTAAATTAAACTGAACCCGCTGCTTAAGCAAATTGACCCCCACATTCTTGATTGAGGAACGTGGCATTGGATATTGGCCATGGATGGCACGACTTGAAATAGTATCATCATCAGACTCTCCACTCATGGCAGAAACAAAGCGGAGATGCGGAGTATGCCGTTGGCCCCCTAGCCAGGGGTTTTCGATGGGAGATGTTACTTCCCTAGACTCAGTTC
Source organism: Aspergillus bertholletiae (assembly GCA_009193595.1). Lineage (NCBI taxonomy): Eukaryota > Fungi > Ascomycota > Eurotiomycetes > Eurotiales > Aspergillaceae > Aspergillus > Aspergillus bertholletiae. Next base: position 39,067 of record ML736289.1, read on the forward strand.
TAAGACTTGTCCCCTCCCGACTCGATGGGTGAAATGGGAGTCCTTGTGACAACGAACTCGAGGGTTTGTCGTCAGTGCTCATACGATGCCGGATGGAAAGACTTCGCGTGAGTTTGTACGCATAGAATTCGAATGAGCTGTTTATAATGCTACACTAAAGCCGGTCAGTGCATACAAGAGTGGAGTATCGCGGCTGTTTACTCGCGACAGGATACACCCGAGAGCCCACTAGGACGCTTTATCAGTTACATCACTGCCCGAGCAGTAGTATTTGCGCAACATAGCATGAATAGTGTTTACTTTTTATAGACACTCCCAGCTTTTGTCCGGCTGGGGTTTCCCGCGTATCATCGCATCGTGACTGGATCTTTTGGCCGAACGCCCCTGGACTGTCGCAAGTGGGCGCCGGATTTCATTTCTCGTTCCTTGTTTGCGAACGGCTCAATCCCAATATGGCTCTGAGTACGGGTACCTGTCGATCACCAAGTAGGATAGACTGGCCAGTGACACACTCCAAACGTCTTTGTCCTGTCCACAATTAACTTTGAGCGCCCGAGGAGGACAGCTACACGTCTTTCTTAGAGCATCACCAAGTCACGGCTACTAAGTTGGCTAGCCAGGAACGAATTTAAGGTTTGGTTGCCCGGCAAAGCCTGGCCTCAAGATCCATGTTAGGGTCCGGGTTGACCATGTGTTGGCCTCTTTGAAAGCTATTTTTCACTCCGTCTGACACCGGGCCAAATCAAACGTACCGGCGTCAAATGATGAATTCCTTTCTTCCCCACACGTTCGGGATCTTTGGTGTGTGAGGGGAGGCCGGGATCGAGCAGTGCGTCTGTTGTCTTACGTTGGAACGTCTCAAGATACGTGAAATGAACGCTGGTTTATGAGGTATGCATCGGTTCTTTGTCTTGAATATCTGGACCAGTCCACGCAATGATGGTGATGCGATGGTCAAGAACCTTAATGTATGGACCTCTGTCATGGCCCTGTATTTCTAAACCTAACGACAGATGGCAGGGAGTGAACTGGTATCTCTCTCGGATATTGGGTCGATGTTTAGTCTACTCTATAAGTCGTCCACTGAAAATTTACTATGATGGTTTCCAGGCATTATGATGGATTACACCCATCAATCAGGCAAACAAGAGGGAGGATACGTTGCCAAAATAGAATCACCAGAACACCAGTCATCATTTTAAAACTCCGCTAAGAAACAAAACCTGAGGGTTCTGCCAATATGAAACAGATCTATGGTAAATCCAACAAAAACACTCTCGCAAGAGGAAGGGGGAGGGTATCAACTGCAACAAGACGATCATAACACTTGCCCGAAATGATCCACACCAACGCTGCCCAGCTGTATCATATCCTAATCCTGGGTATGGGCATTCAGGATAGCCTGAAGATGTTGAAGCTTATCATCGGATATAACACTGAATCCTAGCGATGCAGAGCCTACAGATCTAATGTTAACAACGGAGATCAGGTTAAGCAGGGCCAAGTTCTTCCTTCCCCAGAGGGACTGGGCGAGTCCGGACCACGAAGAAAAAGGGTTTCAAGCATCATACAGACAAGGCGGGACATTCTCTATGTGAAAGACCCCCAGTCCAGTTAAGAAGAAGTCTACAGCAGTACCTTGTAATTGGTCATTGCACAGGTCACCTGCTGGCTGGGGATGGAAAACTGACAAATATACCGTATTCGTGCATCTCTGGTCCAGAGCCATCCCCTGCACCGTTCCTCTTACTGGTATTCCGGTTAGATTTGTTTGTAAAATTTCTCGCACTATGCTAACAGGTGTTTAGTTCCTGTCGGAATGGAATTGAGTTACGCTAATAGATAATTGCAAGGGTTGGGCCGGGGGACTTTATTCTACGACTTGCGGCGAACCTGTGCCTGCAGGGAGAGTAACATAGCCTATCAATGATCTATTTTGGCGTGCTGGGGTCGATGATAGGTTGAAATGTTGAGAAGGTAACATCAAGATCCAGGGGGGCTTATAGAGACACAATTGCGAACCTTCAGTGAAGAGGTCGAGGTTGATGCTCTCAAGTCTCTACAGGGTAGATTCTGTCATGGCTTTTAGTGGCTCAACACTAGCTTTTCTTTGTTAATCTAGAGGTAGGATGATGGTGTAGCTAAGGTCTACCTAGCTAGCATGATGATATCGGTATCATTTGGCTGTAACTCACCCATGAACGATCTCACAGTGGGGCACAGTGATACATACTTAGATCGACACCGAGGGAAGGAGAGAGCAGCGTATACCATGGCCACCTGAGATGTTACCACTGATAGAGAGACACCTCGGAAAACTAGAGAGCACCATAAAAAAAGAGAAGAAACAGATGATGCAACCATCAAAGTTCGACCGGCCTGTCCCTGGATACGCCCCGTTCACTTTACTCCCGTCCAGCCTAACAGACAAAGAACGCGAAGTGGAGGGGAAAAAATAGTTATTCCCCCTTGGCATCATTCGATATCGAGGGTTCCTGATAAGGTTACACTCTCCTCGCCGGGCAAGATACGGGGCGCAACGCGTGCGTGATCCAATATAATGCTTATCATGCGTGATGGCATATACTCTAAACTCGGGTGTGGGTTAACGCCTCTTGTCACTTGTCAATCTCCAGCGCCATATATGGACACATACACACACACACACACACACAAAGCTACCGTGGGAGGCGGAGGCTATGAATTATAAATAAATACGCCATCATCCCCCCTTCCCCGTTCCTAGGAACATTTGTTCATTTTCGTTTTATATTTTCCGAACCAACCCAACTCTCTGTCATTCTTTTTTTTTTTTGCTCACTGTGAAGCTAGTTCATTTATCCATTCATCCACGTTCTATATATCCATAACCTGACGCTCTTTTTTTTTCGGTTTTGAAAAGCTATTTCAACAAGATGCTCTCTCGCTACATCCTGGGAGTGCTTGCCCTGGCTTTCCTTTGCCTTTTCCAACCATGTGCGGCATTGATATCCGAATCCGGGGTCGAGCAGCTGGCTCCTTCTTCTTCCTCTGGTGAGGAAGTTGGGCTGGAAGCTCGTGGACTTGGATTGGGAAAGCTCACCGATTTGGTAGCCAATGTTGTTGGAAGGTCTAAGGGATCGGGAGGAAGTCATGGTAAGAAACCAGACTCTCATGGCAGTGACAAAGATGAAAAAAAAACCGAGGCTCCGAAGCAAGAAAAGAAGGAGGATAAGAAAGAAGAGAAGAAGGAAGAAGTGCCAAAAGAAGCAAAGAAGGAAGAGGCTCCAAAGGAAGAAAAGAAGGACGACAAGAAAGAAGAGAAGAAGGACGAAGCGCCAAAGGAGGCAAAGAAGGAAGAGGCTCCAAAAGAGGAGAAGAAGGAAGACAAGTCTAGAGTATCAAACCAACAACAAGGGCAGCAACCATCACCGAGCCAACAGCCTAGAAACCAACCAACAGAGTCGGCACAAGGGCAACAGGCCGCACAGGGGCAACAAGTTGCGCAGGGACAACAAGCTGCACAGGGACAACAAATAGCACAAGAGTTGGCACCGCAGGTAGCTCAACAGCTACCAGCCGCACAGCAACAGACCGCACAGCAACAGACCGCACAGCAACAGACCGCACAGCAACAGACCGCACAGCAACAGACCGCACAGCAACAGACCGCACAGCAACAGACCGCACAGCACCAGTCCACTGAGCAACAGGCTGCACAGCAGCAAGTTGGACAGCAGCCTGGGGTACCACAACAAGTCCACCTGGATAATGCCCCTACCGCTAAAGATGTCTATGGCTCAACTATGTTGGGCGCTGCTATTGGAACCGTTCCTGGTGCTGCCAGTGCCTATATACTTAGCGACCAGAATGAGAAGAATAGGGAGCAAAATGCTCATGAAGGTGAATTAAACAGGGCACAATCTGCCGCGCTGGCTGAGAAGCAAATGCAGAATAATAATGGCGGTGCTACTAGCAATGCTGGTAGCTCTGCTAATACTGGAGACACTAGTGCCGGCAGCAATACCGGAAGCACAGGCTACACAGGTCATGGTGCCGCTAGCACTGGTGACAATGGCGGCTACAATGATGGTACTGGTGCTGGAGGCACCGGCACTGGTGACAATGGCGGTTACTCTGGTTCTGCTGATACTTCTGGTGATGCTCGTGCTGCCGGAGCTGCCGGAGGTGCTACTGGTGCTGGAGGTGCTGGCACTGGCGGTTACTCCGGTGTTGCTGATACTCCTGGTGCTACTGGTTCTACTAGTGCTGCCGGTGCTGCCGGTGCTGCCGGAGGTACTACTAGTGCTGGAGGCACTGGCACTGCTGCCAATGGCGGTTATGCTGGTACTGCTGGAGGCGCCAACACTGCTAGCAATAGTGGTTACACTGGCACTTCTGGTACTGCCGGCTCTGCCAATGCCGCTGGAACTGGTGCTGGAGCTGGCGGAGTTGCCGGCAATGCTGGCTACTCGGCCAGTTCCTACCGGAAGCGAGGACTTCCGGAACTGGACCAGAAAGTTCCTCAAGAAATCCAAGGGATTCATGATGCTTGTAATAAGGACATTAATAGCCCGTCCCACCTAATTAATCACCATGCAACCGGCTCTGATTGTAAGTTTTTGATTCGCAATCCAGGTATCCCGAGCTGTCTACTAACAAATTGGGGATCTAGCTCTTCGATTAGATAACGTTCCTCCATCCTGCATGGAGCTCGCAGAGATCCTCTCCAGCCAGCCGGACCTGGCTGCTGGCAGCCCCGTACCAGCTCCCATTGGCTCTGCAAGTATCGAGTATCATGGACTCAGTGAACAAGAAAAGGAGAATCTCGAAAGCTCTCTATAGGACTCGTGGCATCTATGGCTATGATAGTTGACTCTCGCAGGACGGTTCACGAAAGATGAGTGAGATATTTTATTTTTCATATATTTTCATTGATGAGATTCTGGCACCCACGTATTTTTATCCGCAGGACTTAAAAAGTAATATTTGTACCTAACAAGGCAACTCATTGTAATTCCTTAGGAGAGACAAATGTGAGGAGTAAGTCACACCATTTCAGATATAATGTATTCGAGACCCCAAGGATGCTCAGGCCTCAATAAAGGTAGTCACTTTATTTCTAGTGGTGTACTGCAAATTCTAACGGTGCCAACTACCAACATTGGCTTTTGGTTGAGTGGAATATGTTAAGAATGTTATTGGGTAGGACTTCCGCTACAAACCAACCAGGTGGCGTGAGAAATGGGGGCTTTCATCTGCTCCGCCGTGGGTATTGAAACCAGGATGATGGCTCCAAAAAAAAGCATAAATGCGAGAGTGGCCCTCTGCATCACATCTTGTTAAATTATGGATGACAAACACCACTTACATGGAAGCAATTAAGAAATACTTTGGATCCCACCGGTATTGATGCTCTGGCTGGGATAGGGCTCTGTCCATCATTCGTGATAAGACGTGCCTGATATCCCATTCTTCAAAGATTGAACGCTGTGTACTCATTTTCCACTTCGTTACAAGGCATGAGCTTGATAACTAAATGAATTACGCACGGACCACTCACTATCGATAAAGAATCTGCGGCAAACCCCGCGGCCAGAGTTAATTAATCTATATCGATTTACGGGAGTAGTATTGAGTCTCCTTCCAACACCTCAATCACTACATAAACTGGAATAAATCCTTCTCCCTGTGAAAACAAACCAACAAACCAATATGACAGCCACAAAGAGAGCATCCGCTGATGGTCAAGTCAATGTCTTGTTTGTCTGTCTTGGAAACATCTGTACGGGGGTTTTGCCTTTTTTTTACACCCCGCATGAGAACGACAGGAATCGATGTGTGAGGCTAATATCTTGATCACCACAGGCCGGTCTACCATGGCCGAGGGGGTCTTTCGCAACCTGGCTGCCTCTCATCCTCTGATCAACGAAATCGACTCCGCCGGCACAGGAGCCTATCATACCCACGAGCCCCCTGATTCTCGCACCATGTCTACTCTCCGCAAACACGGCATTAGGAATTATAACCATGCCGCTAGAAAGGTCACCAAGGAGGACTTCCTAACATTCGACTACCTCATGGCCATGGATAAGCACAACTTGCGCGACCTCCTGGACGTGCGCGACTCTGTCATAGCTTCCCGGAGTAAATCCTCCAAGGGCGCCCGGGCAGCGAGTGGAGAAGCCGGCGCTAAGGTTGCGGAGGTACGGCTATTTGGGGACTTTGGAGCCGGTGGTGTGCTGCATGAACGTGTTGGGGGTGGTGAGGTGGTGCAGGACCCTTATTATGGGGGGGTCAATGGGTTCGAGGAGGTGTATGAACAAGTGGTTCGGTTTTCAAAAGGCTTTTTGGATTACCTTGAGAAGAACCAGGGCGAGGAGGTGGAGAACTGAATGGCTGTATGTGAAAGGGGACATGCATGTCGTGGTTTCCCCTTGCCGTGGAGCGAGGTTGAGAAGAAGTGACTTAGATACCCAGCGCTTGTTTAGACCTTGATCGATTGATGTGTGAGCCAATGCTGTACAGGCGTGTTTAAACATTCATACAATGCCTGCTAGAGACTAAGAAGATAGAAAGATAGATATGTTTCCCACGATCGCCAATGTTCACAGAACGTTAACCAAGAATATAATACATCTACTATGAGTGTGGTATTGTACAAAAGACCCATGGCGTAGAAGCGGTCTTACCACCCCGTATGGCACCCCATACCGCTCTCGAGGGTAGATCGTAGCTCGCTTGCTAGATCATACCTTCTCACTGATATTGATCGCCGCTCTACAACCCAATCGGATGACACTGACGAGCGGGTCGTACGGCCGGGCTTCTTTGGCGTCATTCTCAACCGCATGATCCAAATGCTCTAACTCTTCGTCACGGATCCGTCGGAACGTTGCCAGCATATCCTTCAATTCATCGTCCAGCTCTTCCCCCCTTTGCTCCGCCTCCGCCTGCCATGACAGTATCTCCCGCACTTGTTCATTATAGTGAGAGCCAATCTCCGTCTCCACAGCTTCTGTACAGGCCATGGCCGCCTCACGTCCCATTGCTCCGGTCGACCAGCCGAGGAATGTCGCTGCCACCTCCCATATCGGATACATTGCGGTTGGCCGAACTTGATGTTTCGCAACCATTTGATTGAACGTCGAAAAGTGGCCCGCTTCTTGATCATACATGTGCTTCATCAAAGGCCGCAGGTGGGGATGGGAACGCACAACCTGCGGTGCTTGCGCCTTGTAGATTAAAGTAGCTGCCAGCTCTCCAGCCTGGTTGACCCGTAGTGCACTATCTAAGAATTGGCGTTGTTTTTGGCTGAGGACATATTTGGGTTTGGACGAATTGGGGGTTGTCTCGGGGGATGGAGACGCATCATGCGATTTTCCCCAGAAGGGTGTCTGTGCTGTGGATTGGTATCCGCGAGAGCTGTGTCGCAAAGTTGATGGGGCGAGGAAATCGAACACCACCGGCGTGGTGGGCCGGTAGGAATGGGTGAGAGGGCACCTCCGGAGAGCTGCGACGGTCTTCATGTCGATGCGATCGGTGTGGGTGAGGAAGACGGAAAGAGGGAAGGACGAGCAGGTTGAAATTCCGCCGACACGGACGCTCCAGACATTCATTCCGAGGTGGTCCAACAAACCCATTTCCAGTTAATTTGTCCCGCAGACGCGCGCTTAACCGCCCGAAAGGGCTTGGCACTACGGACGTCATGCCGACCGCGAACTCAAGTTAGTCGCTTCTTTTCACTTCGAAGTTCACTCAAAAGTCAACTTCTTCAACCCGCCACCCGAGCGACTCCTTCTGCCCGGTGTTCTTATATCCATTGTTCATCTATAATCCGTTCTTGGGCGGCCTCTCCTTGTACAGACCATCTATAATTCTATATACGACCATTCAATCCGACTCCCAACTACGTTTCGGCCAGTTTAGACCTTCTTTCATTGCGACTACTGCCCAGGGGTCGCCCGATCCTTATCCTCTCATCGATCGCCTCCGTTTCAGCCGGCACATCCCGTCTCTGATAGACGCTTCGGTCCGGCCGACTCAGCCACCTCAGATTTCAGGCATCCTTTGTATTATTCACTATGGCGGATGATCTTGACGCCGAGCTGCTCGCTCTTGCGGGCGACACCTCCGATGAGGAGGCGTCTTCTCCCCCCAGGCAGAAGGATGCTTCTCCTTCTGCCTCTCCCCCACAGTCCCCCCAAGAATCATCAACCATGGGTCGTAGAGGAACTGCGAAACCCGTCCGTCGAGGTCGAAAGTCCCGCACAGACGATGAGGAGGATGGAGAGGTGTACGTGTGAACTCTTGTGTTTTTTTTTTTTTTTTTTTTTTTTGGCTTGCCTCTGGCCAACACAAAACCCCGCACCCTGTGTTCTTATCGTGGTGCGACTAGGCAACTAACACAATGTCTTTGCCCAGGTCCGCGGCTGAATCCCACCACTCTCTGGATTCTGCCAGTATGGTTGAATCGGAGTCAGCATCTGATTCAGAGGCGTCAGATGCTGGTGCTGAAGACGACGGACCTATATTTCCTTATGACAAATTATACTATTCCTCGAAGGACAAAGAAGAAATCATGGCGATGCCAGAAATTCAACGAGAGCAAATCCTCTCTGATCGAGCGCAACAGGTTGACCGCCACAACCAAGATCTAGCCCTGAGGCGTCTTTTGGCTTCCCGTGAGCGCGAAGAAGCTCGCCAAGCAAAAAAGAATAAGCGGAAAGCCAGCATGGCGAACCTGGAGGATGGCCAACGGAAGAGCTCCCGCCAGAAGACGACGCTTGGCGGTCGCAAGGTCGGCGAAACCTCCGATGCCATCGAGGCCTACAAGCGACAGCGTGAGCAGAAGGGCAGGCGTGATGAACTTCGTCGTGGCCAACCAGCGGCCAAAGACCAGAGTGTTCGCCCGAGGGATAATAGGGTTTCCGACGAAGATGCAGAGGGAGAAAGCGACGCTGAGTGGGATGATAGGGATCGTTCGCCATCGCTACCAAAGGATGATCCACCAGCCGAGCTTCGGGATATCCAGCGAGCTCGTGTAGGTCGCACCAATTTTGCGCAGGTCTGTTTCTATCCTGGATTTGACGATGCCATCTCTGGATGTTACGCACGAGTGAATATCGGCCCAAATAGGGAAACTGGTCAGAACGAGTATCGGCTTTGCCTGATTAAGAGTACGTATTGTCGTCGGTCCTATCTTGGAAATTGGCTCCTAATCAACCGTAGGGTTCACTGAGGGTCGTCCATATTCCATGGAGGGGCCTAATGGTCGGTCATTTGTGACGAAGCAATATGCTATACTTGCGCATGGGAAGGCAGAGCGGGAGTTCCCTTTCGTTGCTTGCTCAGACTCTTCCTTCACTGAGGTTCGTTTCTTACTTCCTAGTGCAAACTAGCTTTCTAACCCCGTCGCAGGCGGAATTCAATCGTTATCGTCAAACTATGGCGGTCGAAGACTGCAAGATGGCTACAAAATCTACGGTAGCCGAGAAGGTGGTGGATATTAACCGACTGTTGAATCATAAATTCACCCCGGAAGAGTTGACTGAAAAACTGCGGAAGCAAGGATCACTGGACACCAAGTCGACTGTCTTCAAGCGCATTGAGACGGAAAAGAAGCTGCAGCTTGCGAAGGCTGCCGGCGATGATGCTGAGGTCGAGAGATTAGAGTCCGAAATGGCGGGCATGAGCGCACCCAAACTTGCTTTCAGCTCGAACTCCTCTAAACCCCGTGCAAACAAGCCTTCAGAGCATGAGCGGCTGTTAGAGCTGAATCTCCGCAATCAAAGACTGAATACTGCCAATGTGCGCCGGGCTCAGCTAGAAGAGAGAAAAGCCAGCCGAAAAGCCGCTGCTGCAGTTGCCCGCGGAGAAGCTCAGCCAAACCCGTTCATGCGCGTCAGGACACATGCGAAGACGCATTACGACGCCAATGGCAATGGTGTAGCACAGTCAGATACTACTAGTCAGGATGGAACCCCTGCGACTGGGTCCGATACTCCATCAAAAGCAAATACCCCCAACGGAAGCAACACGCCCTCTGGCTCTCAGAAGAAACACTCCAAGGGAGGCGTTGCAGCAATTCGTCATCGCAATATGGATGACGAGAATATTGCCGCTCTGGATCTGGATCTGGATATTGAGATCTGATCCTCGGCGGCGCATTACTACATACCGATGTTCATGAACTGTATTTTATCCCACGTACAGCTGTGGGTATTGGATAGCCAACGATTCCTTGATGACGTATAGACTCTTGGAGACTGGGCCGGAACACCAATCCTGTCTCCAACCGCGAAGCATCTGGCACAGCGTCGGTTCTTGTATTTGAAAACGGGGGGAGTTTACTTGGCGTTGAATTTCTCTAATATCTTGCATGAACATGTACTATTGAGCCTTTATTTACCTACATTAACACCAAACACCACATATGTCACCATTTTCCGTCCTGATAGCGACATGTCTCTTAAAATAACCTTGAATATAAGACTCCAGATTGCAACCCCCATTCTCGTGCTACAATAACAATGAATCCCCATGGAAAAAAAAGTAGGGCTTCTCCGCATATCACGTGCGATAAGGGAATGTGACGGGAATCAGAAGATAAAAACGCGCTCAACACGCGGGCGCGTCGTTTTCAGTGGGTAGAGTAAAGTTAGTACGTAGTAGTAGAATCTCCGCCCTAGATTTATGGGCTTGACCATTACTTAGAGCCCACTCTACATTTCTCCCCCCCCGGTCCAATAACCAAGAAAAACCCCCATTTTGACAGCTAGAATCGAACACGGATAGTGATGGTTCTATTTCCACTTATCACACGTTAACACTAGTTCTCTTTCACAAAACAATGTCGACCCCATCCACGCCGCGGACGGCGCGCTCCGCGTCGCCAGCAGCCAATTCGCCAACGATGCTCACCCCAGGACAAAAGATCAAAGCCATGATGGCCCAATTCGACAGCGACTCAGACTCCGATAGTGGAAGGCCAATGCCTCAAAGATCCATCGCAAAAATCACCGACTCGCTTAAGAACAGTACTGTCTCCGACCGACGACCACCCAGAGAGTTAGAGGAAGAGGTCTCGGACGATGATGACGACGAAGACGACGATATTATCATGCCTAGGGGCCGCATGGCTGCTCGACTACAGGCCCAGAGCAGTGGGGATGGCGAATCGGCATTTGATCGAGTGTCGAAGAGCCTGAGGAATGCACAGCGAGAAACCCAGGACTTGGTAGCCAATGAAGCCATGTCCGTGGACAATGATGACGACAACGACGACGACGATGATGATCTGCCTGTGGCTGGTCCACGGAGAAAAGCGGCTAATAATAATAATAGAGTGGCTGAAGAGCTTGAAGAGGGTGATATTGATACTACTGAGTCGTCGTCTCGTGCGCGCGCGTTTTCGCCTCTGTTCATGTCTTCTCCGACATGCGGTGATGATGCTCGGGAACAGGATGCGGCGGAGGACTCGGATCAAGATGAGGTTCGGCCGAAGGCCAATGCCCGGTTTCTTGCTCTCGTTGCCCAGAAACGCAAGGAGCGCGAGGAGAAGGAGCGAATTGAAAACGAGAAGAAGGCCGCGAAGGCGAAGCAAAGAGAGCAGTTTAGCTCGGAGATCCTCTCCGGTGATGATAGCGAAGAGAACAGTGATTCAGGACGGAAATTATCACAGCCTGCGCGGCCGGCGCGAAAAGCCAGCAAGAAGGCCCTTGAAGAGATGAACCGGGAAACCCAACGCATCAGCAGAAGTATGCAATTGGTTCACCAGGCTCAGACCAAGAAGAAGATCACCAAGGAAAGCTTCTTTGCTCGATTTAACTTTATGCAGCCTGATCAGCAAAATGCTTCCGGGTCTGCGCCAGATAACTCGTCGACTACCGCTGATTCGCAGAATTCGTCGGATGCTGAAGCTCAGAAGAACAAGGCAACACCGCATACTTCGCCTATTCTAGGTCCATCCGAGAAGCCCTCAGCTGGCACTGATATCGATGATGCGTCCAAGGAGGTTTCAACTGAATTTCCGATTTTGGAGGAATTGATCGACAAAGCCCCGCAACAATCAGAGCAAGCCATCGTTGGCCGTGTGGAAGAACAAGCTGCGGATAAGAAACCCGAGGTAGCCGAGAAAAAGAAGCAAAAGAAGGTCCTCACAATGCCACCTGTTCGTGTTCGCCTTTCTCGCGACCAAGTAGCTCGGAACCAAAAAGACGACTCCGACAGTGATTTGGAAATTGTTACGTCTCCGGCAAAATGCCGGCGATACGCGGTATTCGAAAACCTTCCTATGAGAAGACACCAGGAATCGTCCACTATGCTGAAACTGAAGGCCCTGGCTCAGCTCACATCCCCCCCCAAGAAGTCGAGCATGAACTATGCTGAATTATCGGCGCATCTCTTGCAGCAAGCAAGGCAGCAGGCAAGCAAAGAGCGGATGGAGCGAATTGAAGAGCTGAGGGCGAAGGGTATCATCATTGAAACGACGGATGAGCGGGCTGCAATGGAAGATGAATTAGAGAATCTTGTCGAGAAAGCACGCAAGGAAGCCGAAGATATCGCAAGGAAAGAGAAGGCAGCAGCGAAGGGTGAAAACGGAGATGATGAGGATGACGACTATGACTTCTCCGGGTCTGAGGAGAGTGTTGACGAGGCTGACGAGGCTGACGAGGAAGAGGAGGATGACAGTGAAGAGGGAGAAGGTAATGGAGACGGTGAAGAGGAAGTTGGTCTGTTCGACGCGGAAGCTGGCGAAGACGAAGGAGAATCTGATGAAGACCACCCCGAAGCCATGTCATCTGAGGAGACTAGTCTGCCAACCCAGAGACGGAAACGCCCTATTCGAGTCGTTAGTGATGACGAGGATGAGCCTCCCATACCCAAGACGCCAGCAAAGATGACCAACCCAAGTGCGGTACCATCTGTGGAGCGACCACACATTCCTGGTTTGCCCTCCAACGACATGACTATGAGCTTAACACAGGCATTCGCGGGAACTTTGGGCGATAATCACCTGGACAGCCCAGCGGGCTCTACAATTCCTCATTCGCTGCCTGATCCAGTTGATGGCCGACGGGATTCTGATTCGCAGATGATCATCAAGGATAGCCAAGAGCAGCAGCTTGAAACTACCGATTTGCTGGCGGGGTATGCACAGTCTGAGATACGAGTCTCTGAATCCCCTGCACCACGAGGGATGTCTCAGTTTTCTCAGATTCCGGACCCAACACAGGATGCTGGGTTTGTGCTGTCACCATTTGATCCCTCGAAACGATTCATGAGTACCCCTACGTCCACGGTGGAGACCGTTCTCATTAACCAGAACGAGTCCCGGAACAACTCCCCTAGTGTTGAACGGAAGGCGAAGTTCCTGCGTCGGGGACGAATCATAGAATTATCCGCTATTGAGGAGCAGACTGAAGGCGAGTTTGAGATTGATGCCAGTGCGTTCGACATCATGAAGAAAGCAGTCAAGAAAAAGCCCAGTGTCCCGTATGATAAAACCAAGAGTAAGGCAAGGGATGTGGTCGAAGAAGCTGCAGAGGAATCAGATGATGAATATGCTGGACTTGGTGGCGCCAGCGACGAGGAGGACGATGTAGAAAATGCCTACGACCGACAGATGATTGACGATAACAGCGGAGAAACTGCCGATGAGAAACAATTGGCTGCTCTCAATGCGTATGTGACCGTTCTGGATAATTACTGGTGGGACTTTATACTGACCTTTCCACAGACTCCATCAGAGAAATGCAGATGAGAAACAAGTAGCCAAGCTTCTCAAAGACATCACAACGGGTGCGCTCAGACGACGCAGAAGGGGTGATGATGAGCTTGACTTGGACGATTCTGACGACGAACTCCTTGCGCGTCGGCGAGAGAAACAGAGAGAATTTGCGCGAATGCGAAAGGCCCTGCTGGCCGACGAGAAGATCGGCGAGATTGCGGAGAACCCTAAGAAAGCTGCGTTCTTCAAGGCTGTTGAAGACCGAGATATGGACGACGATGGCCTCGATTTCTTAGAACCTGAGGAAAATCCTGAGTCTCAAGGGGAATCGTCGTCGCAAGACGTGATTCCCGACTCACAGCCGGATACTACTACAACTGGCGACAACAAGAGGAAGAGACCCTTTGAGCCTTCGGCTGAAGATATCAACAATCGGCCTCCGCCCCATATGCGTCGCAAGCCGGCCAGTGCCATGTCCAAGAAGCCAGCTACCCTTGCTGAGATCCGCGAAACCCTTTCCTTCCTGACGGAAACGCCCGAATACGACTCTTTCCACGAGGATGCAACCGTTGATGACGAAGAACCGGATCAGGATATCGATGCAGAGGCAGAAGATGAACCGCCATCCAACAGCCAATCCACGGAAGAATTTGTTGTCCCGCGGCATCCACGCCGGACCAAAGGCCCTGTCGTCGACCGTCTTGCTCTGCTGCGGCAAGCGTCATCGAACTCGGCCACATCTGCCTCCTCCAACACCCGGTTTGCTTTCCAAACTGGTTCTGGGCCCGACCCCATTGGCTTCCGTCCACCCTTGCTTCGAAGGACTACGACCGGCTCTTCTTCTACCAGCACCTCCTCCCGGTCAGACACATCGCGACGGGTGTCCAAGCCTGCATCCGGCGCATCGGTTGCCAAGAAGGGGGCCGTGAATTACTACACGGCCGCCCGAGAGAAGGAACGTGAGAGGGAGCTTCGGGCCAGGAACCGCAACACCGGTACCAACATCACCGCTCTGGTGAACAAGCATGCCAGCAACCGACTCGGCGCTCTGGGCAGACCGGGGCAATGGGACTAATCCGCGGTATTCGTTCTGCATATATGGGGGATTTACTTTTTGATGTTAGGTGTTCTGGGGCAGGGATATTTCGCCGTCACGGTCATGAATGGTAATTTTATTTTAGCTAGCTAGCTATTGGGTGGTGGCTGGGCGCACATGGTGTTGATTTACTTATTTAATTTATATCTCTTATGCTTTATACTGAGTCTTGTCTTCGTAATTCGGCATTCAACGGTCGCGGAATGCTTCTCGTACGGTCAAGCAACCAACATTGATGATATACAGATAAAACAGCAAACGTGAGTGGACAGACTTCCACCATGCACTCACTCAGGGTGAGAAGGCCGACCAAACGATGGAATCACCGATACGCCTCAAGCACAGGGATTAAATCCACGAGGGACCGAACCACATTGCGGCCATCAGCATCAGCCTCACGCGCCAGGAAATATCCCTCCCAACCCGCCCCAACCGCCGCCTGGTAATCCTTCTCCCAGTCATCCCCGACGTGAACACAAGTCCAGTCGCCAGACGCAGCCGTCCCGGCCAACGCCATGGCCTGCCTCATCGCCACCTCAAAGATCCTGGGGTTCGGCTTCTCCACTCCGGCCTCATAACTCGTAATGACGAGATCGATATCGTTGACGACGTCAGAAGAAGAAGAAGAAGAAGACGATGACGCTCCTCTTTCTTCAAACCCAGACAACCGCATGCTATCCACCCCCTCGTCCGCACGACAATCGCCGACCCGCAGCCCCAACGACTTCAACACCGCAGGCACCCGATCATCCGAGTTCGACACCACCCCGACCAGCACCCGGTCAAACGGGCCCAAGCGCCCCGTCGTCTCCTTGAGGGTGCGCATGCGAGAGAAAAACGGGTTCACATCGTCGTACAGCGCATAGCCGTCTTTACTGGCAAATCGGTCCAGTAAGTAGTCCACCAGTCCGTCGGGGAGGTCTATTTTCTTCTCATTGTTGGTGTTGCTAGTAGAACTAGAACTAGTAGTAGTTGTAGTTGTTAGGGCCTGTAAAACCGTACCCCGAATAATCTCCGCCCACCATTGGCGGGGCCCAGCATAGCGGTTGCGCAGGACGTCGTCGCGCCCGTAGTTAGGGCGCGCGGCAGACTGCGCCTGGAAGACGGGCTTGAATGCGGTGCGCACTCGGTCGGGCGTGATGGCGGTTTGGGGGAGGCCGAAGTGGTGGGCGGCGGACGCGTATTGCTCCGGCACTGATGGGCGTGGGTGGAACAGCGTTTCGAAGGCGTCCAGCGTTAGCAGGAGATTGCGTGGTTTGGAGGTCATTATTCTTTCTTTTTCTTTTCTTTCTTTCTTTCCTTTTTTTTT
>ML736289.1:55222-101707 GCA_009193595.1 Aspergillus bertholletiae
TTTTTTTTTTTATAATTAGGGTGGGATGCTATAGGTGAAGTAGATATGGGGGATAGTGTTGGGTTTTTATGTACTGAGTTGTAGTAGTAGTAGTAGTAGTCGTAGTAGTAGTAGTATTTATTGACTGCGGGGGAGGTTTATGTAGTTTATGCGGTTAAGTTGGGGCTTGCATTTAAGTCCTTGACATTCTTTGGCTAATAAATAGGGTTTAGTTATCCATGTACTAGTGTAGAATAATTAATTAGGTTAGTTCAGGACAACCTGCCGAGCTAAGCAAAACAAAACAAAGCATCAGGAACTTTCTATCGAATTGATTCAGCCACTTACCTATGGATCAAACACCTGCACCAGGGTTGTCTTGGAGCCTCGTTACTTCTATTATCAGTTTTTGAAAGTTTTCTTTAATTGCCCACTCGATTCACCGGGCTTTCTCTGAACCATGTTTTCATCCGACTGAGGTCTATTTAACTTTCTGCAAGGTCGCCAGGCCCATTACAACTGAGCAATCGGGAAGTTTTTCACCAGTTACTGCGACGGTTGTCGAGTTATGAAACGAGCCGCTAAGAGATAGTCAGGATATGGATACGTTAAAACATACAAAACTACGGACTCTGGTTCTCCCAAGTCGATTAGCCGAGTGGCACCCTTCAATATGATCCGATCCACATCGAGTAATTCGGCATTGTCCAAAGGTAGCTAGTTAGGGCTCATTCGGCTCGATCTGATAGGGATTTAGCTGTAAATTCAGTGGAGACTGCACGTGTGATAAGATTGGTTTATCACTTTCAGTTTTAACGACCGAGCTTGTCCTTCTCTTCGACACACTTCCGAATGATTTAGGCAGCCAATTTCTCTCTTCAATCTCCAAACTACTATAGATCTGGACACTGACCAATCCCTAAGCCGAAGGCACAATTTTAGCTCCGGTTCGGTCTGGTTTCACTGGTGACGCGGCGTCGTTGTCATCCCCCCCCCACTTGGCGTGATGATAGCTTAACTCCGAGCTGGGCTGATTCTTATAATAAAGCCGCTCTAGCAAAGTCTTCGGACGTTTCAAGGCTCACACACGAGCCATGGCAGGACTTATGACCCCAGTGGTTCTTCTGCGAGCCGTTCTGCTGCTTTTCGCACTCCCTATTGTCGCCGCCTCGGAGCTCAACTTTCCACCCAATGCTAACCACGTCTTCAATGCGATTCACTCCTCCATGCGCCAATGGGGGTCGTCGCTGCATCATAATGGCATGTCCTTCTTTCTGGCTACCGTGCCCAAAGGCACGCAACTCTACCACGGGAATGCCTCCCCAGGCCCAGTGAACGG
This sequence comes from Aspergillus bertholletiae, assembly GCA_009193595.1. Classification (NCBI taxonomy): domain Eukaryota; kingdom Fungi; phylum Ascomycota; class Eurotiomycetes; order Eurotiales; family Aspergillaceae; genus Aspergillus; species Aspergillus bertholletiae. The sequence goes on from ML736289.1 coordinate 56,541, forward strand.
AACCGAGTGGTTAGCCTTCGAGCCCGAACATGCTATGGTCTTCGCAAGACCCCACCATGGCCCTCCTCCAGGCCAAGGTCCCTACAAGCGGTCCCAAGTTCCCCTCAAGTCGGGGGCCAAGGAGCCGGGAAAGGGTCAAGTAAAGGACCAAGACAAGCCGGGATGGCTTCATACATACACGGCTGCCAAGGACTTGCGACTCCTCTACCTCGACGGGATGTCGGCTGCCAAAACAGAGAACGGAACGCTCGACTCTCAGGATCGCATCCTGCTTCGCGATGCACTTGAGGGTAGGCCTGGAATGCTGGAAGATGAACGGGCCGAGCTTGTGTGCCGCATGGCTCGGGACAATTACCAAGGCCGCCTGGACGGTGTCATCCGGATGGAGGCCGGGTTCGAGATAATTCTTTGTGATTTCGCCAGAGATCTCAATGAGATTCGGGTCAGCCAGGTAAAACCTGATAAAAGGGGCACTCCCCCGCGGGGTGGTAAGGAAAAGAAGGGTGATCGTGACGGAGGCATGGTCTGGTACAAAGCCATCGCAGCCCGGTACAATGGAATTGGGAGCAACAGGGTCATCCTCAATTATGATAATTTTGTAACGGCGTACGTCTACGGTCTGGATCTATTTCGTGCGTCGGCCAGTAATAGCAAATCACTGCCACGATTGAACCACCTCTTTGCTGATGAGCTGGGTCCGGTTCGGAACGATCTGGACCACCTCATTATGAACCATGATCCCAGCGAGGCTTCATTTAACTGGCAGGGGGTTGCAGATATGGTCGTACAGCGATATGCGCATGAGCTGAGGTACCTGGTCTCGGGACAGCTGTCAACGCTGCCGGCGCTTCACAAAGAAATTGAAAACAGCCTCGATCCATTTATCGATTATGCCGACCGCAATGCCACTCTGGAAGCCGACCGATGCAGTACACAGTTTATATCTTCAGGGGCTCCGTCAGATGGGCTAGCCAGCCATGCCGTCCGATCCATCACTCACAGCATCTGTTCGGCGATGATCGGGGCCTGGAAGCAAACAGACTACGACACAGCCGTCGCCCAACTTCAAAACCTGATGGACTACTTGTCCTGGACGACATGGAAAGAGTGTCGGGGATGTGCCGACAACGAAATTTGCGTGATTCCGATTTGGCCGATGGGGACAGTCGATGACTATGAGCACCCACAGTGTCGAGATGCGTCGAGGCCGAGTGGCCAGGGGCGACGCTACTGGGGTGAGCATGGAGGGCCGGGCGGCCCAAGAGGTCCAGAAGGTCCATGGCCTCGAGAGTCGAGCTGGCTACAGCGATTGTTACACTACCTGCAGGAGATGATTCGATAGAGTGGTGAATCCAGTCTTTCGATGAGCGATGGCCATGAAAATTTGGCTCACGACTGGGTGCAACTTTGCGGCATACCCCGAGTATGCTGTCGTTTCTTTCCTTGTATTATTACTTTATCTTTATTCTTTGACTATGGAATGTTCCTATCAGGTATCATCTTTCCACCAACGGGGGGGAAAACTGCGCTTCTTCTAGTGATCTGTCACATCCGACCCCGGCGATCAACTGCGCCAAGTTCAATAGCTCCTGCAGGCTAATGTCCGAAAGCCCATCAAACCTCGGCGATCACAACGATTTGGACGAATGGATCAAGAAACCTTTCAACTTATGGGGCATTTACCTGACGTGAACGTGGGGCTCTTTGATCAGGTATAATATCCACCGCGGTTGTGGATATACTATGAACCTGTATCACAGGGATCTAGAGCCTCGAAACAAGAACTAATCCCTGGCCGCTGCCAGCCACATTGGAGTTACCAACGTATGTCTTAGATTAAACCATAAGCACAAATAACCCCCTGAAGATGGAGTCGAACTCAGCAACTCCACAAGGCGAGATGCTGAACAGGACTTTTCACGAGGCGTCACTAGAGGTACCGTCCGGTCACTACCACAGATTGATGTGCCAACATTCTTAAATGAGATATAGAAAACTTGTTTGAATGAAACTATAGATACGTACATACAATACATGATTATCTTTACCAGTCAAATAAGGCGAGTATTTTCTCGTCGGTGCCCCTAAATATTATCCTTTGAGGTAGCTGAGTGCCACCAGGTCAACGGGCTCGTTACTGCTCCACCACGTCGGATGGGACTGGATAGCTCTGAATAGCCACAGCTTGGCAGAAACATGCCCAATGCGTCTGGCCATGCCCATGTACAAGAAAACGAGTTGATCAGAGCAAGGGAAAGTTGTATAAATATGACTGGGTCGTGCTTCCCCGTCACTCAACCGCACTCATTCCTTCCTTCCTCGGACTGTTCTGCCTTTCTTTCGTTCTTCCCTTGACAGTTGTCTGACATTCACTCATTTTGATTGTATCTTTTCATTCTTTCCACTATGAGGGCCACCATCTTAGCTACCATCGCTTTGGCAGCATGCAGCGCTGCCAGCCCGTTGGGCATCCCCCAAGCCCTCGGCCTCGGTGGAGCTTCGTCCAAGCCTTGTGACTGTGAATCAAACCATGATGGTAGCACTCCTGAGGCACCATCTCAACCGCCTTCAGGGAACCCTACTCCCAATCCGGCCCCGGTTCCGGTACCTGTTCCGGGTGAAGTCCCAACTATTCCTAGTGTCCCTGCAGTGCCTACTTCCCCTGGAGGTCCTGTGGTCCCTGGAAACCCAAAGGACCCCAAAGACCCAAGGGACCCCCAAGACCCAGCGGATCCTAAAGATCCAGCAGATCCTGAAGATCCTGAAGATCCTGAAGACCCTGAAGGCCCAGAAGACCCAGAAGACCCAGAAGACCCCGAGGGGCCTTCCACGGGTGGTTGTAGCGACAAGGGCTGCCACGGAACCGGACACCTCATCCAGGACCTGGGCCCGCAAGCCAAAAATGTCCTGACCATCGTTGGTGAACACACCGAGAAGCTCCTGGTCAAGCTCAGCCCCGATGTTGCTAATCTTCTGACCGGACTCGGCCTCCCCAGCCTGGGTCAACCCGTCGGTCACATTGTCAAGAGCGCCGCGACCATTGGCGAACTCCTCGCCGACTTGGGCGAAACTGTCGAATGCCTTTTGACTGTTATGGGAGAGGACGGTGGATTCCTCTTAATTGCGCTCGAGCCATCCGTGACCGGGCTACTCGGTGGACTTGGTGGGCTCAGTGGGCTTGGAGGGCTTGGAGGGCTTGGACTTCCCAGCATCTCACAGCCCGTGGGCAGCATCATTGGCACCGCCGGCAAGCATCTGTAGTATGTATGTACCTTCGGCTCCCCTTCCATCTGCTCTAACGGAATGCCTCCTAACATCTACCAGACTGAATCATCCTTCTCGTCGGACGTCCGAAACACCACTCCCCACGCGGACATGGGAAAAAAGGGAAACCAGGAGATATCACCGAAAGAGGGACTCGATCATCGGTTCTGACACCAGCAATCCATAGCGTGTATGTATAAATCGGAGTGTACAACAGCAGCCAGAGAGAGATAATTTTCAATGTAATCTAATATTATATACTATTATACTATTAACTATAACTACGTATAGTTACTACTTCTATCGGAAATCATCGCCTAAACCCGAGACGGATGTAAATTGATTCGCCCCACGGGGAAAAAACTGCCGATGTGGAGAGGCGACCGAACATATTCCCCTCCCTCCGGGCCGTCACTGGTTCATCCACGATCTGGGTATAGGGGACGATAGTTAATGCTCCTTGGCTTTTCCTTGTCGTTTCTCACAATGTGGGTTGTGGGGACTCGTGGGAGGAGACCCGGGGGTTAAATCTTTTCCCGTCGCAATTACTTGGCCGAGAGGGGACCCTTGTTTTTGCATGATTTAAATAAATTGTTCTTACATGAGAAGGTTCAGACAAACAAACCCTTTCATTAAGATAGAAAAGACAAGTTCACGAACTAGTCTATCTAATTCAACAATTCACATAATGGCTAAATCGCCACAAGATCTACAAATCGCCATTTTGGGCGCGGGTATGTTTCTCTCTGAATAAATAAGGTATTAATCCTAGGAACTAATATTGACGGGAAATGTGTTAGGTATGGGAGGACTCACATGTGCACTAGCTCTGGCCCAAGAAGGCTTTAAGCATATCAATGTCTACGAGTCGGCGTCGGATCTGGGCTTCGTGGGAGCCGGCATCCAACTTGCGCCGAATATGGCCCGCGTGCTGGATCGTCTGGGAGTTTGGAAAGGGATTGAGGCGGAGGCTGTTAATATTGAGGAGACGAGCGTAAGAGGTAGGCCTTCTTCCTTCCTTCCTTCCTTTCTTTCTTTCTTTCTACAGTGTTTTTTTGTATATGAAAGAAAAGATACGATAATATAGGATATCATTGCTAATATGTGTCTTTTTTTTTTTTTACAGTGGGCGCAACTGATTCGGAATTGGCGCATGTTCAGCTGCAGTATATCAAAGATACATATGGTTACCCGCATATGGTGGGCCACCGCTCGTCCCTGTCCAGTGGACTGTATCAGGGCTGTCTCCGTTACCCGAATATCAAGTTCCATTTCGCTGTTTCGGCCGGGGAGGTCGACTCGTTCGGCCCCAGGCCCTCCTTCACAGCTACGCCGCGCGATACCAGCCAGGCGCCGTTCCGAGTCGAGGCGGATGTGCTGCTGGGCGCCGATGGCATCAAGAGTAACACGCGTGTCGCCATGATGGACCGGCTGGGGATCCAGACCGGCGTCAAGGATACGAACCAAGCTGCGTACCGAATCATGATCCACAAGGACCAGATCAAGGACGACCCGGAGCTTCTGGAGCTGATGAATGGAACCAAGGTGACGCGCTGGATCGGCGAGAAGCGCCACATCATCGCATACCCCGTGTCCAACAACACGATCTACAACCTCTCGACCGTCCAGCCCGACACGAACTTCGCGGCCGCCACCAATGCCACCTACACGACGCGCGGGTCGAAGAAGACCATGCTGGAGGTCTTCGGCGATTTCTGCCCCATGGTGCAGCGCATGCTGAGCTACGTGCCGGAAGGTGAGGTCTGCGAGTGGAAGCTGCGCGTTCATGAGCCCCTAGAGACATGGGTGCACGAGTCCACCGCTCTGGTCGGCGATGCTTGCCACCCGACGTTGCCGCATCTGGCGCAAGGCGCCGCGCAGGCCATTGAAGACGGCGCCGTGATTGCCATCGCGCTGTCCCTGCTCCCGGATACGACGCCGGCGTCCATTTCGAAGGCGCTGAAGGTGTACGAGAAGATTCGCAAGGAGCGGGCGTATGCGCTGGTCGAGCTGGCGGCGGCATCGGGTCGGGCTCTCCATCTAGGTGACGGCGCGGCCAAGGAGGAACGGGACAAGCAGTTCGCGGCGTTGAAGCAGGGCAACGGCCCCGTGCCGGATAAGTGGGCCGACGCCGACGTGCAGAAGATCATCTATGGCTTTGATTGCCAGCAGGAGACCCGGGAGAGGTTCCAGGAGTATTTCGCGTAAGCATTGCTCTTTTTTTTTTTTCCCTGGTGCTGTGATGTGATTTGATGTAGTATTATTATTTGGACGTGGAGGCTGATCAGATGCAAGGTCTCCACGAGACGCTAAACTAGCATGAGTTGTACATGAGTAGAGATATATCATTAGCGAAATTGAATGTCCTGTGATGAAACCAGTCAGGATTGCTGTCTGTTCGCTGCGAGAGAGTAGCATCCATTCAAGTCTAAACCGGTCTGCTGTCGTATCCAACTCCATGCGGAGGCGGACATTAGTTACCGTACACACTTGCTGTCCTTATCTTGGAGAGACCCTCCTGATGGCCTTCAATCGTCTCCATCTGACTCCTCTCGACCCATCCTCGTGTGTATCCACCGCCAAAATCAATCACCCACGCGTTCTCGTTGACGTCAATCAAAACATTTGCCGCCTTCACATCCCCCCAGATAATATTGGCTTCATGCAGGCAACCCACGGTTCTTGTGACCTGCATGTCCCATCGTTGCCGCAGATCTAATGAGGTCTCCGGTTTCACAGAACATTGTAAAGTTCTATTATCATATTACACCCAATTCAATAGAATGCCAGTGATATAACATTTATATACATCGCTTAATCCTCTAAAAGTAGATATTTATTACTACTAAACACCATATTTTTCCGACTTAGGGAAGTACTTACTTTCGCCCAGGTTGTTTAATGATAGCCATTTCTAGTGTCATTTTGGTCGTGAGTCGAAACAAGGAGAAGGCCAAGAGGTGGTAACTATAATGGTGGTAAACAACTAGTGACGACTGTGTCATAATTTCACAGATGAGGATGGCGGCCTGGTGCCTAACCACAGTATTTATATTGTTTGTCTTGTTTGCCTCTTTCTCTTGTGTCTCCCAAGACCTTCAGAGAAAATCTCCAGATTGAAGAGCGCACAACACGGGGGCGTTTCTTTTGCTCGTATCCCTCTTGATTTCACTGCTTCCTATGGTTTGGGGTCTTCGAAGACCTGAAATATTATCTCTTCCATTCGTCATCCACAATATGCCTCGCCCCTCTGGCTCTTTGTGGGAGCTGTTGGACAAGCTCAAAAGCCATCCAAGCTGGGGATATGTTGTCTATCGTACAACCTACTCTGAATCTGACGCACACTTCTCCAGCGTGATAAAATATCTTGAGGCCTGCATCAAAAAATCATTCTTTAAAGAAGCAGCAGAATGTGCAAACGAAAGCACTGGGGTAGACCCCGCGATTTATGAAGGAATATGGGCCCAACACAGTCTTACTGTTATGGAAGATGCAACGCGGTTTGATGGGGCGTCGATTGATTTGATTCGCGCTCACTTCGAGGGGTGGGTAGATGCACAGGGCCAGCGTGATAAATTCAACAAATATCGAATGTGTATTGTCATTGATGAGGAATGCCTCCAGACGCTACTAGGTACATCGGTGGAGGCGCTAGAGCAGGAGACAGAGTACCATGAAGATGATACCATACGGTTTGTGAAGGTTGTCGAAGCGTGGCCGGAGTTAGACGAAAATGACGACAACTTCCCCGGATGGATGAAGTGTTGGTCCCGCGTGTTATGGGACCTTTGGAAGATGATGTGCGATGGCGATGAAATGAGTCTCTCTTGGGACAAAATCGATGATTTCTGCCCTGGGGTATATTGTGGATGATGAAAGTATACCAGCGGAAGAAGAGTTCAAGAAAAAGCAAGAGTCCTGTCGGTGTTGGGATGGGCTAGCCCTGCGGTGATATCCAATGTATAGACTGTATGTTTCTTGCCTGGATTTTCTGGCAGCTGCGTATCAATCAGGCAGAAAGGCTGTCAACTTTTTCTGCCACCCATTCTGCCACTCTGGTTTCTACAGCCTACCATTCTGGTTTAGACGTAAAAAGTGCACATTCTGAAGAGTTGTAATCTGATTACCCGTATTGCCGATGAGCTGCCGAGTACCTTGGCCATTATTGAGCTGGGGGGTTTCTGTAAACGGCATACATGTCCCATGAATTAGGGCTGACACACGGACGACCATCTTGAGCTGAAGTGGGCCAGCCCCCATGGCCTGAGCTCATTTAAGTCGTTTCCATTACTCTATCGACTCATTAGAGGTCATCTGCCCAGAAAAAAAAAAAAAAAGTCAGTCAGTCATATGGACAGAAAAGAAGGCGCAAAGAAAAAAAAAAAAGGAAATATAGAATATAAAAGAAAACGTCAACGTTGGCCGACCGCCGACGGCCGAGGCGAATGCGCCACGGATTCCCCCGCCTTGTCGGCAATCGTCGGCCATGAACTTTCAGCATATCCTCTGCCACGGGCCACGTTCGATTAACATTTACGATGGATGAGTCTCATAGGCGCAAATACCATGTCTGCCCGTCCCTATCGCTCCAAGAGGCACCGCCCTTGCGATCAATGCCGCGAAAGGAAACTGGGCTGCCAGACGGACGGCGGTCTCCCCTGTGTACGCTGTCGTTCGGCGGATCTGCCCTGTACCTTTGAGCATCCGCCCCCTAAGAGGCCTCGCCGTGAGTCGTCGACCCAGCTGGGGGATCAGTCGGGCTCTGTGGCATCCTCAGTGGACCCTGAATCCTCCTTTTTGCCCCCGTCCTGGGAGGATCAGCCCAGCCATCCGGCGTCCCACCTCCCCTCGCGCGGGACGTCTGTCAACCCTGCCGTCCACCACCACCAGCCCACCTTTGCCCCCCTGGAAGATGTTCAAACCAACGGGGCTGTCTCCCCTGCGCTATCGGGCCCCATGGTGACCGTTGGACGATCTCCTACGCAATTCGTGCAAAGCCTGGACCAGCTTGAAGGCTTTTCGGCCCATTTGTTTGGGGCGTCTGCCGAGTCGGATCCTTGGCTGCTTCGGCATTGCTCCTTCGATGATGCCGGCGTGAAGTGCTTCTACAAGGTCCACTTTCGTAATGCAGGCGGTGTTCCGACGGCGGACAAAATCCCTGTGCATTTCATGCTCGCTGCCGATGACTTAGCGGCGTCTGCCAAGCAGGAGACCTCCTGTCGATTCAGCGGCGACGCGACTCGGGAAGAGCTTACTCGCTTGGTTCCGCTCGATTATGGTCAAAGACTGGTGTCTCTGTAGGTTTCTCCATGTCGGGGGTGTCTTCATGGTTCTGTGCTAACTGGGATAGGTTCGTCAAATATGTCTGGCCAGCATTGCCACTCATATCCCGCTCGCAGATGGGGTTGACCCCCTCGTGCTCAATCCCTGAGCCATGGGCCCTCGAGCGTACGCCGGTGCATCTGCTTGCAGCGGTCTATGCATCAGCCCTGCCATTTGCTGCCCATGACGATTACCTGTGCGTGCTGCAGACATATAACGCTCCCCCGGCGGACAGGCTCTGGCGCATGGCCTATGAGCTAATTTCCGAAGAGATCCACACTCCACACCTAGCGGTTCTGCAGACGGCCTTGCTGTACCTGCATCGCCCACTGGACGAGGCCCGAGCTAGCATCGCTGACACTCCCTTTGTCTGGTCCTTTGTCGGCACCATTGTGGGCCTGGCCGAGTCACTCGGACTACACATTGAATGCCGCATGTGGGGAGTGCCCGCATGGGAGAAACGTCTTCGGCGCCGGCTGTGGTGGGCCATCTATGCCGAGGATAAATGGCGGAGCTTGCTGATGGGTCGACCGCCGTATATTCACCGGAGCGAATGGGATGTCAGTGACCTTGATGGTGCGGACTTCCTGTACCACACCAGGGGTTCCTCTTCCTCATCGTCCGGGGTTCACCAACCACAAGACCCGGTGCCTTTCCGCTACTTGGTGGATCTGTCTGGCATTGCAGAAGAGATATATGAATCATTCTAGTAAGAAAATACGAGGTTTGGCGTTGAGTTTTAGCGCATACTAACTAGCCAACTAGTACCCTCCGCAAATCACAATACCTATCCGAACGGTTTCGTGTCTCTCACGACACTGGCCGGCCATTGTTGGAGAAGCTGAATGACTGGTACTCCTCACTGCCGGAGAGCTTCCGGCTGCCCAACTGGAGTAAGTCCGTCAGCGGACTTGCTCCCTATCCCACCTCGATCCACTTTGCCTATCTGATTCTTGTCCTGTTCGTCTACCGGGCGCTCCTGCGGCCGATGGCCAGGTCGTCCAGTCCACCATTAATTTTCGACCTCGACGAGATTCCCACAAACCCCTCGGAATTGGACACCGCTGTCGTTGAATCCCCTGTTCTGGACTTCCTCGATATGCCGGAGATCGAATCCTTCCCGGCGGTGGAGCTGTCAGACCACAGCACAGGCGAGACGACATTAAACTCGGCGGAGCGCTGCGCATCCATCGTAATCAGCTTCACTCGGCGGTTGACGTCCAGTGACTTCACAGGATTTTGGTATTCTTGTAAGTTTTAAGTTAACCCCCCCCTTTTTTTTTTGGTGCCCAAACTCTCCTTCCCCGACCCGTGGTGGACCTGACTGACCGTCGGTGTGTGTATGTCCAGGGTCTCGTATCGGCTTTGCAACCGTCTCCAATTTCACCCTGCTCCTCTTAGTCCAAGCGCCTAATGCCGAGCGAGCAGCCAAGGGTAAACAACTGGTCGACTCCTGGCTGCGTGTGCTGCGTTGCCAAACTCAAAGCTTCCCCATGATGAAGCTAGGCTTGACGCGATTGGACGCAGTGCACTGGGTGGGCCTGGGGCAGACCTTCGTATTGCCTCAGCACGTGCAAGACGTCATTCAATCCTCAGGAAACTAAAAAAGAGAGAAAGTAAAAAAAAAAAAAAAGGCCTCATCCCCTTCGGCGGATTGTTCCTGGTTGAGAGAGCCATGGGTTTGAAAGTCGGCTACCGCGGACTCGGCTATTCGGCACCCCGGAGCCCTCGACCCGGATTTAACAAAGCAAAAGTTCTATATAAGAATGGGGGGACAGGGTATTGTAGATAATAACCATAGTCACAAAAGAAAAGCAAACAGATAAAAAAACAGAAAAAGCGCAATCAAAAATTGTACATACATACTATTTGAACCTGCAACATAGCTATGGTCAAGATGTCTATTTCCTTCTTCAATCGTCTTAAGCGCAACAAGTCTGAACAGTCCACGCCACCACAGGATGATGCAGTGGCCGATTCTGCCTCAGAAACGACATTGACTGAGTAAGTTGTGACCATACGAATCCTTGCTCTTCTCTCCTACTCCTCAAAAAAAAAGTGCAATGCTGATAGATATGCCAGGAAAGTAAGAGCAAAAGCAAGACTGTCTCTCGAAAGGTATAACCAAAACAGACAAACAAACACGCAGTTCAACCGTAAGTCATATATCCCACACACACACACACACATATATATATATAACATCATTATCATCACGAAGTTCCAGCTAACGAATTACCTACAGGCGCTGATATGTGTTTCGGCTCCTGCTGTCGGAACTGATCGAGCGTGAGGATCCCCACCGTGCGTGTGCAAGGGGCTCGCGAAACCTACCCGCCCATCGAACATTGATACTCAGCTAAACCTCCCCTAACTTGAGCTGGGTATTGGAGACATCCTCACCCTCTGCACCCGTCATTTGCCAGAAAGATAGATAGCAGATCATGGTATACGCCGCCAACATGTAAAACCGTTTATAGGTTTTGCGGTCGAAGGCGACGCCCCCGTGCCAGATGCATCGGAAGCCAACGATGCAGGCAAAGATATTGTGCAGGAAGCCGGTGATCACCAGCCCGGCTACCGTCCAACGGTGACCGGAGAAGGACAAGCCCTGGAGACAAGATGAAGTCGTCACCAGGAGCACCGCGCCTGACCCGATGACTAGCACGGCTGTCCCGGCACGGAGGAGTCGTTCTCCCTTGGGTCCGACCACGACGGGAAGCGTCCGTCTCTTCATCCGTTTGTCGCCTTCGGCGTCGTGGAACTCCTGCATGTGTACCGTGGCTGCCACCCAGATGGAGAAGAGGAGGAGGGTCTTCTTCGGCATGACGGGGAACAATGGGATCTCGCTGTGGACGATGGTGTTCACGAGTCGAAACATGTTGTATGCCCCAATGGATGCAAAGGCATTCCGGAAGATCCAGTGGTTGATCTTCGGCCAGACATAGCAAAAGTACACCCAAGCCTGGTATGCCCCAAAGAGGCCGGCCGCTTCCGGACCTGCTAGATGGCTAGCAATGACGGGACAGATGGCCCAACTCAGGAGCCAACGTCTGTAGGCCCCGGGGATACAGAGTAGGCCAGTTGGGATCGGCCGGTGTGGCTTGTTGGCAATGTCTTCGTCGACGGAGAGGACTTGGTTCACGATTTCGAACACGTACAGGTGGCAGACGAAGCAAACGAAGGTCTTGGCAAGCACCAAGACAACATGGGTCCAGGGGGTCGTAAGGAGGAGGTCGGGCGCCGGCAGGAAAAGAGCAATGAGGCCGATGATGGGGAGGACGAGCCCTTCACGGATATTGGCACGGAGTAATCGCTCTGTTATGAGAAACTCGTGATGCAGAATGTAGCGAATGGATTCATGCACATTCTTCGCCATCACATGGTCACGTTTAAGGGGTTGGATGGTCGATCTGGAGAGATGCAGGCATTGGGCAGTAGTTGTAGTAGCCATATTTTCATCTTCAAACCATTCGTTAGGATACAGTGAGAATCAATCAGTACCATACTCCTATCTTTCTCTCTCTCTCTCTCTCTCACACATACAATCTTCTAGTGCTATCGTGAGCCACAACTGAACCATAGCAGATATAAATCATGACCCGACATGACGGAAAACCCCCGGGAGCCAAAACTTAGATACATTAGTAGCGTTTCCAGGACTGGTCAGTAACTGACCACGTCAAACAGTTTAAACCGGATTCTCCAACGGAATCCGCCTGTTAAAAATGAATTTCTAAAAAAACGGCAGACCCATTTCGGGGCCGCTTGACGAAAACGCGACGTCTTGACTATCATGATGGAGCCGGCTGGGTCAACCACTCCCGGGATTTGGACCATTGGAGCGGATCCTTCTAGTGACTGCAACTCGTCCATTCGGGTGCATTCGGTGGGCTCCAGGAGTCCAGGGTGCCTTCGCTGCCAGCCTAGTGCTTGGGCCTGGTCAAGGCGGCCCCGTCGTCATCCTCGGCTCGAGACTGGCTAGAGCAACGGTCCGGTTGCTAGTTCGAGGTGTCAATCCCGTCCTTTGGGACTCGAAGTGGATCTCCACTGCATTTCTGGCTAGTCTGGTGTGAGAATGTGGTGCACCTTGGGACTGACTAACTGTTAGTTGCTGCGTACCTCACCGTTTTCTCGAGGTATCCTGCATGATGCGGTATTATAATGCACGAAGTTATAGGTTTCATTGCTATTCACCGTCCACCCCCCTGGGGGGTTTTTTTTTTGGTTTGCTCAATTATTAGCCCATTCCTGATTACTTGATGGTCCCTGAACGCCGTAAGTAGTATGTGTGCATTGATATGGCATGATTTTTCTCCGTTTCAGACGGTGTCCAGACTGAGCACGGTCCACTTGAGTCTCGGGCGAAGGATTTGGCTGGCCAATCGGTTTGGTCTGAGATTGAGTTATTTGGGTATCTCGTGAGTTGTCAACCAATCTTTTGGGTCAAAGATAATGCTGATCAGGAAGGTCAGACGCTCTGTTGGGTATCCATTCTCGTGGTAGAAGATGGGGAACGGGGAGCAGCAATTGTATTGGTATCCCATGTATTGAGAGTAGGAGCATGGGCACTCCATATAGGGTCAATCAATCGATCAACCCATCCTTGTCGTGATGCCTTCCATGAATGTATAACAAGGGTCCTTTCATTTATCTTATGATGTTACCCTAGCCCGCTAGAATTTAATAACAATCCATGCTCTTACTCCGTGGAACTGCAAGTGATACACGGGACGCTGCTATAATGACGGCCGTTATACACCAGGCTGGGTCCTGGGCAAACACCGAACGTCTTGAGAGTTGACGCCCCCTCTCCGACGCTTCACTGTACAATGAAAAAAGAAAAGAAAAAAACAAGTTTCCAAGCATCGGCATCTTTGTTGACCGATATTTTTTGTTGCCTGTTGATTGCCTTCTCCTGCGAAAGATCGGACCGGTGCGGATTGTTCATGGTTCTCTTTGCTCATGTACCACACAGTTCAGGATCATGATGCGGAGAGTGCATGATGCAATGCTCTATTGGTGTCAGACTCTACGGTGGGACTTAGACCAAGGAAGATTGATTGGTGGCTTTGCGCTTTTTTATCGGCGTCTGTGCTAATCCAAAGGGTGCCCGGCTGATACTCGAGAACGCAGCTGATGGCGAGAGATTCAGCATGGTCAATTGTCCATTAGTAGCTATACACGTCAACCCGTCAGCCTCCGGCTCTCTCGGCTCTCCATGCGTCGTAAAACCTTGATTCTTGAGAGAATCTCCTTGGTCTGGGGCTTAGCTCTGCATCATATAGCATAGGAGTCTGGTAGCAAGCAGCTCGTACAACATATGCTGCATGCATATACATGCCAATCTGTAGAAGCCATTGCGCCTGTGATGTCACGACTCTGTAGATACGAGTACAATGATCTCCACTCCGTTCACCGGATTCATCCATGGCTGGTTGTGGCCAGAGTGACTGGTCATATTCACACTATTAGAAGTGGGGATGGGTTCCCTGCCTGAGGTGTCATTTCCCGCCGGACGGGGATTAAGGAGATAAGAGATCACCTGAAGATAAGATAAAAAAACACTTTGATTACTATCGTCATCCATGCATCCTTCGTCCATGTCCATCACAACCCCGCGGGTTCACTTGAGAAATGTCGCAATTGAACCCTGCCCCGCCCTCTGTTCGCATCAATGGCCCCGTCCAGTGTAAGTCGTTATCGGAAAATTATCTCCTCTCTCCACCCCCAACAATGACAGCCATCTAACGGTCTTCTTGCAGACCCCTTTCCGCTTTCCCTCTACTCATCGTCCTAATTCCTCTTCTCGGTCCATCGCTGGTCCTCAGTTCGCGTCAACACCCCGTTTCGTTATTTCCCAGCAAACTCCGAGCTCAAACGCGCGGGCTCATGGCAAAGATGACCTCATCCAGGAAGATGAATCTCCTCAGTCCACCCCAATCGCGCACGCAGGGGTCACCAAAAGAGACCAAGACATAAGACCAACCCAGCGCCAGAAAGAGATCATCGAAGATTCCGACGACGGACTCTATCACAACGGAGGAGAACCCAGAGCCTCCCCCGATGGTATCACCGGGAGCCCAGATCCGGATAGCAGCCCATCAGGCGACGCAAGCGAACTCGACACCGAATTCGAAGCTCTCTTCGGACCGACGACGACACGAACCAAGCGAAGATGTACATCGCTTGACCCCGAGACCCCCTTAATCCAGCGAAGGAAATACGATGATGATACAATCCAAACATCTTCTCCGGAAGCAGCATCGCCTGCGAGGGATCGCACCCAGCGGCAAATCCCTCCGCGAACCACCACCACTATTCCCCAACCTTCAACACCAGCAACCACCAACCCCACCTTCCGCAACAACCCTCGTTTCATGCTATCAACTTCCCAGGCGTTCCCGAGTACCCAGCCCCACTCTAGCGCTCGACCGCCTCCATTCGCGACACCGGCACCAACCTCTCTGCCCCCGACATGGAAACCGACGTTCGTTCTGCCGCGCTCGCCCTCCCCGTCTCACGCCACCGATGATCCCTCCGCCATCCCTACCCCATTCTCTCCTTCGTCTCGCACGCTCCGTCGTCGTGGCCGCCACCGCTCCGTGGCCCATAGCTATCTACCCGGCGGCATGGCGGCCCAAGTGCGCAGCTGGATCCTGGAAATGAGCACCAAGCGCGATCAGATGCAGATGAACTCCCGGGCCCGCACCGGAGCTGGCCCCGACCTAGAAAAGTATTTCCTTGTTGTTCGGATCGCCGATATTCACCAGTCCGCTCTTGTCAGTTCTGGACCGCTTGCGTTCATACGAGGCCAACCCGTGACGTCAGCGGACGAGGACGAGGACGCCTCGGATCATCACGGGGGGAATCAGATGAAGAATATTCTTCTTTTAGGGGGCCCGCGCTCCCAACCGGTTGGGTTATCGTCGCAGAATCCAGATTCTAATCGTGTTCCTAAACTTGATGGGGGAAATTTGGTAGGTGTTCATCGGGGGTTGGTCTGGGAGTTGGATTTGGAGGATAGGCTGTCTGGGTATGGTATGCAGCGTGACACCGGTAGTGAACAGCATGGGCAATCTGGGACCACGACCAGGTGGGTTGTGTGTATGGAGTGGGATCTGATATCAGTAGATTTATAGATGTTGATACTTATTACGTCCTGTTTTTTTAGGTTTTTTTTTTTGTTTTCCCTTGCAACTGTATATACTCACTATGCATGATACCCCGGACTTATATATTGTTATTCTGTGAATGTTTTCCTCCGCCGTGGGAGAGTTCTATACATTTCGTTAGATGACATTTATATACAAAGACTCACAGCACAACAATAACGTCTAATGCAAATGCTTTTACTCGTACCCAGCAGGCCACAAATATCCCATATTGAAGCGAACCGTACGCCAGAAAAAACAAGGCAAATCACAACATAACAAGGCCAAAAAGCTCAAATGTATCAAGCCTCCTTCGACACAGCCTTCAAAGCATCAACCGCAACGTTACACCCCCACTTGACCAACTTCAGCTCCTTCCCCGAAACAACGTCGGACTTGGCCACAACCTTGCGGAGGAAGTAGATCAGCCCCTTGGCGATGTGGGGGGTCTCACGGGTGCGGATGAAGATTTCCATGAGGGCCTTTTCATCCTTCTCGTCGTCCGATTTCTTGGCGTGCTTTTTGCTGCGTTTCTGCTTCTGGGATTGCTGGATGACGCTGATGAGGAGGATCTCAACGAAGGTCTTCGATTTGGGCTGGAGGTATGCGAAGTTGAGGGTCTTCAGGATGCCCAGGGTGAGGGTGTTGTCTGCGATGAGGCTGCCGTACATCTTGGCGAGGTTGACAATGGCTTTCATGGGGAGTTGGTTCTCGTCGTCTTCGTTGAAGTCGGCATCGTCTTCGTCGTCGTCCATGTCGCCTGTCTCGCCCATACGTTTGAAGATGTTCCAGAGGGTGAACATGAAGGAGACTTTGAGACGGCGGCCGGATTCGCCGCAGAGGCGACGCGCGATTAGCGTGTAGTATGGATTGTAGGTCTCTTCTTCCATGGAGCAGTGGGTTAGTACGCGCGGGACTTCGTACTCTTGCGCTTTCTTCAGGCGGAGTTTGAGAATTCGCACGTGCGCGTCTTGATAGTCTGTTGCGGACATAATGGCGACGAAGATAGAGCGGCGTACGTCCGTGTTCATTCTGTGGGCTTTCGCAAGGTTGGCGAAGTCTGGTTCTCCATCGCTATCGTCCTCTTCTGCGGCGGCGGGGTTCTGCTGGTCCGCTGGGAGATTGGAGAGTTCCTTGCGAGCGGAGACTAGTGGGTCTTCCTTCCAGCTTGCGCCGACAAGCCACCATTTCCCTTTCTTCGAGGAGTTGTGAATGTCGTCTCGCGAGATGCTGATGGGTTCAGTGGCACGGAGGACACGGGAGTTGTTCAGAGACCCCAGAATTTTGCGCATTTTCGTGATGTGCTCGGTAGTTACACTGGAGCCGACTCCAGCCTTCAGCTTGTTGTTTTTAAGGTCGGTGATTGTGTCGATCATGAACTTCGTGCGGACTGAGAGGGATGCTTCGCCGACTTTGGCTACTGCCGGTTGGATGAGAAGAACGATGTCTTTCAGAGACGATGGATCGTCTTGTCTGAGTTGTGGTCCAGAATCTGCCACTGTTAGTTTGTTGCATCTAAGCGCTTACAAGGTGATCCTTACTCCTGATGATCTTGAGAAGCAATTCGGTATTCTCCTCAGTGATATCTTGCAAACAGAGCCGAATGTAATCGAAGATCAAGGTACTAGAGATGACATGAAAGTTGTAAAGTTGCGCGAGAAGGGAGATGAGGTTGAGAGACTCTTTCCCTTCGAAGCTGCCACGCTCATCGCTGCGCGCGTCGAATGTTTCAACTATCTTTTGGATGAGCTCGGCCCCAAAATCCATTCCAATAACCTTGTACACAGCGGCGATGAACCCTGCGTGAAGGATTAGGAACGTATCCTGAAGGGTGGACCGTTCGCAAATGAGGCCGAAAAGTAGGTTTATCAGTGTCGTGGTTACCTCTTTTCGTGGGTATTCCCGGTAGAGCTTTTCGTACTCGGCCAAAATGGAAACCAGATTGGCCTCGGACAATTTATTCAGGTGTCCTTGGGCCTGTCTCTTTAGTCGAACAAGAGACTCTGACTCGGATCCGGATGCAACCCGCAACGATGGGGGAATATACTTCTGTGGACGGTTCTCGTTGCTTTCTGCGACAGGAGCGACATATGGGTTTTCTCGTTTCTTCGGGAGCTTCTCCTCTTCGCTTTCGTCCGCCTCCTCGTCATCTTCTTCATCCAGATCGTCAAACATGTCTTCTTCTTCTTCTTCATCAAAGTCATCCATATCATCCATCTCTTCCTCACTTCCGTCTTCTTCGGAGTCACTCTCCGGCGCTAAGCCTTGTGCTTTCCTCCTCTTATTCCTTAACCATTCGTCGGCTTCCCTTTTACGCTTCCGACCCTCATCTGCAGAACCCTCATCCAAGTCGCCTAGCAGATCGCCTAGGCCATCCTCTTCAAAGGATTTCGGAAGTTTCTTCCCTTTCTTAAGACCAAGCTTTTTCTCCAGCGCAGCAATCTCGGCTTCATCTTGATCAAGCTTTTCTTGAACCGCCTTGGATACCTGACGCGGACGTATCGTCTCTTCCTCCTCGCCACCACTTTCGGAATCCGACTTTACAGCTTTCTTCTTAAGGATCGGTTTCGGTTGCTGTTTCGCCTCCTTTGCAGCTTTTAACTTAGCAAACACGTCTTCCTCGCCAGCTGCGTCTGACTCGGCTCCAGAACCATCATCGAACCCCTCGAAGCCATCTTCATCATCGTCATCATCATCATTGTTACGACGGTTCGACTGTTGTCTCCTGCCGTGTTTGGAAACCGGCGCTCGTTTCGTCTTCTTCTGTTCTCGTTCCTCCCGCCGACGATCTTTCCGAGCCGCAGGTCCGTTCCGCTTCTTCTTCTTGTCGCCGTAAGAATCTTTGATTCCCAACTCGTCGCGCAGATTCCGAGGCAGCGAGGTCGTATTATGCATCGGACGCGGCATTGTGGGCCAATTCTTCTGCCTTCGCAGAGCTATGTTGTTCGAAGCTCTTGCGCAATGAAACTTTTTTTTATGCCGGGAAGAAAAGCGGCGGAGTGGAGGCGGAGAGCGATTAAGCCAAGGCGGTGAGTGGCCCTCAACTGCGGAGGGTTGTCTCGACCCGCCCAATGTCAAGATGGTGTTTAGTGTCCAGTTTGAAATTGCAGAACAGAGAGGTCTTTCAGAGCTGTCGACCTTTCAATTATCCTGGAATAACCCCGGGTTGGTATCTTCTCTCCTTGTTGAAAGTAGCCACGCCACAATATAGGACACCTTGTCCCGGATACATCGCACACAAGCGAATTTAATATCGTTTCGTCGCAAATCTATAATGGCACCACATCTTGGCCACGAGGAGGTTTGTACATCTTTGTTTACTATCCGAACTACTCAGTTTTCCTGGTTGATAAATGTATCGTTTTGTACTAACAATCAACAGTTCTTCTCCTCCCTCTCCGACCTCCTATCTAAGACCTCCCAAAACGCCCGTGGCTCTGTCTTCCTCACCCAGAAGTCTCTCATTGACGCCGCCGCATCATCAGAGAATACCTCCTCTGCGCGGCCATCTATCCTCATCCGCGCAACGGACGGCAACACCAACGCCCCCAACCCAAAGAACAACAAGGTTCAGAAGAAGACCGCCTCGAAAGCGAAGCTGTCGACAATAGTAGCGCCGGAAGACCTCGAGGCCTTCTATACCCGCTACGCGGAGGTCTGCAAGGCGGGGATGACGGGCCTGAAGAAGAGAGATCGTAAGAAGGGCAAGGCTAAGGCGAAGGGCGGCGCGAAGGCTGCTAAGGCTTAGGCATACGGAACTGGCACTTTTGATGGGGGGCATGATTTGATAACCTCTGGAGGGAAGAGGCTTCGCCCCCTGTATGCGATGTGGCCCAGAAGTACGGGTTGTGATGGACGATGTTTCTGAGATTGGGCCTGTTTGTTCTTTGCATTGGTGGCGTTGCCTGGTCATTTTACTTTTTTTACGCTTTTCTTCTCTTTTGTTCGTTTCATGTCGATATGTTAGATATACATATACCTACTAGACGGGTTGGTGAGCCGAGGACGTGGACCGAATCGAGGAATGACGATTCAATCTTATTCCCTTCTGGGGATGAATAATAGCAGGGTATATTAGCTATGACTATAACTGAGATATGCTAAAATACAAAGGAGACATTAAACAATAAATAGTCAAAGCAAAAACCCATCCGCCTACAAACCGTACAGTAACCCAAAACCGGCAAATGTTAAAGCAGTGCGCAAATCATCATCATGGAAACAGGGACGTCATACCGAGTACAAGAAATGCGTGAAAAGATGTTGTGAGTGGACTACAGGTAACAAAACGAATCAGATAAAAGAAAGAGAAAAGGAAGGACGGCAAAGCGGAGATATAAGCCAGAGACGCAGGCGGCCATATTACACAGGCTGCCTGAGTGGAACTCTAGAACACTTAATCCAACTCCCAAGTGTTGGCTGTTTCGGACACCGACGGTTTCCTGGGTGCAAGTGGAAGATCAAAGTCGTCCACGGCCTCCTGAGGATCCACCACTTGGCACTCATACTTGTGATTCAACTCCCCCACAGCCGATGTCAAAGCTGGGCCTAATACGATCCGAGCTGCTATATGGATGAGGACGATAAACAGTTGAATCGGCGGGATAAGGACCACTGTGCATGTCTTCTGAATCAGGGACGCCGCGTTTTCTTTGTCCGAAGGGCCAGTAAGGGCTAAAGTGGACGGAGGTGGCATTGGGGAAAGCTCCCGCTCACGGGACGCCTTGGATCGACGACGAAATTCCATGCTCATGCTGCTAAGATTAAGGTTGGAGTCTGTGGTCCTACATGTGCCCGCATAGCTTGTGATAGACATCTGATCATCCGGCAGTGCACCAGGCACTCGTTGAAACTCTTCCGAGAAAGATGTTCTGGGCGAAGCTCGAGGTCTAGGTGAATAACAATGCTCGTAATTCACACTTGGCACAGTGCGCCCTCCCATAAAATCAACCTTCTCAAATTTCACATTCTCCGAGTGATTCTGGGTATCGGTTTCCCGTACACCTGGATCGGTACCGTCAGTTGACGTGGCCGATGGGAAAGTCAAGGCCGAGTTAGATTCAGATGGCGGAGATGGCGGAAATGATGAAGGAACGGCGGAGTGAAACGACTCCGCACTGGATGACAATGATATTTCGGATTCCACGGGTAGTTCAGAAGTCTCTTCAAACCTTGCTAGCAAGGTCTGGAAACTCCGTTGAGTTTCGGACACGGAACGGCGTGGCATATCTGTAATTTCGGGAATATCACTGGGAAGTGAAGGTTCGTTGTCGTCAGGGATAGTCTCAAGGATTGTGCTATTGCTGCCTTTCGTAGTGAAGCAGCTGTCATCCGTCAGATTCCCATCGGTGTCTTCACCAGCGCTCAGAGAATCAGTTAGGGTGTCTTCACGGGCCAGACTCTTATCGTATATGTAGGCCGATAGTACCGGGGCGCTGTCCCTTCGTCCTTTTGGGCGCCACGCTCTTTTACGCCGTGGAACCTTGGCTTCCTCCGGTATCTCGACTGTAAACCCCCTTTTGAACGGACAGGGTGTCACTTCATAGCGGAGGACTTGAGGCAAGGCCTCTTTCATCGCCGCCACATAGTTCTTATCCTCTTCCGTTTCGTTAGGAAGTTCGATACGATAATAGGTGAGAGGGCGAATGCGCAGAACAAATGTTGATTCTCCATCAACACACCAGCATTGGGAATTCTTGAGGATTGCATGAACGACACTGCCGCACTTCAGGAACACAGTCAAGCCGTGAACCTTTTCAAGCCGAAGAGGCGCAAAGGCAACTGTCCTTTCTGTAGGGGACCTCCACGGAAGGGTTTCGACCGCATCAACCGGGTAATCAAAGTCCGCAGGCGCGGTGCTGGAGGGGATAGGCGCAAGTGCTCTTGGGGCGAAATGGACTACTTTGGCGGTAGGGTGGTAAAAGAGATCATTCTCTGAAGGTCTTAGTGATTCCACACTGCGTTTGGAGCGTGGATTTAATTGCGAAGGGAGAGTAGCAGACCGACGGATCTGAGGAAGCGGCGCATCCGAGGTATCGGTCATGGTTCATGAGGACTAGTGAAAAGAAAGGGCGGAGACCAACACAGGTTACATTGAATAAATTAAATCGATTGAGAGATAATACAGATGCGATATGGAAAGCGAAAGAAAGACCACAAGTAGTTGAGAATGAGTGTCGATGGAGGGAGAGAATGTAAGGAATGAACGGTCGACCATCTCTGGTCAGCGTGATACGGGGGGGATGATAAAGTTCATCTGATTTGCCTTTTAACAAAGCCGCGGGGGATCAGGAATGGATCGTAGCCTCAGGCATAAGCTCACATGCCTCGGGTGGGTCCCGCAAGCGCTGGCGTTTAGTTGGCGGCTGCTGGGCCAATGGCTGGCGGCCCTCATAGAGTTCTTTATGCGGCTGCCTGCGCTCTTTCTGCAGGTCCACAAAACGAAGAGTACAAATCCACGTTGACGATCGTGTCTCTCTCCTTGAATATCAAGGTTTCGAGCTACGAGCAACTCTCAAGATGCCCAGTTTTGAGCCCAATGCCATCATTCGTGGCGCTCAACTTACGATTGTTGGAAGTGAGTCTCTCCACTAAACTACTACCCTTCAAGTCCGGAGCTTCCGGAGTACCCCTGTGGTCTTGAAGGGTTACCCTTAATTATCGACCTGAATTCCGATCGTCAGACAATCGGGTTGTGAGCTCGAATCGACCATGGTTACCCAAGCTGTGATTCCATGGGCTGTCGACAATCGAGACGGCCATGGACGGAGACCCTCTTGGCATGTTTACTAGTGGATTGGTGGCTGACCAAATGGCCAACAGCTGTCCGAGCACTGCGGAACCCAGAGCTTTTCAAGCATAACCATTTTAGGCAAGCGGCCTTCGCAGTCGCCATTGGAGTCGCCATTGAATTGATCATCCAGATCCCCGTACGTCCCTATTTCCCCAAGAGGAAATGATCTACGGAACTGACGAGACCCCCTTTAGATCATCGGCATCAAGTTTCTACTATGGATCGTATCTTGGATGGCCGACTTGGAGAGTGCGACTTGGGACGATGCTATTGTTGACGGCCTTAACTTTCTGAGCAAATCGGTCCTTCAAGTTCCCTTTTTGGTGATGACGCTCATGCGATACATCACCCCAACTCTCGATGAAATGTAAGTCTCTCCTTACTATGCCATACCACATGGCCTTCATATACTGACTCTATAGCTTCATGGAATCTATCAAATGGGTTGACTCCACTTATGTTGACAAACATAAGGCGGATGATCCCAAGACCCTACGGGCCATGTATTACCCAAGCCTTGCGATGTATTCCACGAAAGGGGGTGTTGGCGTGTCTAAGCCAAAAGGTGAATCAGCTCTCGTATTCGTCCGTCGATATGGGCGCAAGGTCGGGATGATGCTTGGTATCTTCTTACTGTCGCTTCTTCCTATCGTTGGGCGATTCGTGATGCCTGCGGCTTCATTCTACGCTTTCCAACAGACGGTTGGCACAGCTCCTGCAGCTGCTATCTTCGGCAGCGGCCTCGTACTCCCCAAGCGCTACCTGGTTACCTTCCTCCACACTTATTACTCCTCCCGCAGTTTAATGCGTGAACTCGTAAGTGCTCATAAAAACTGCAGACCTATCAAGTCGCGTATGACCTCTAACTCGTTAAACAGTTGGATCCGTACTTCTGCCGTATCAAATACACTCACGAACAGAAGCGCCGCTGGTTTGCAGACCGTGAAGGTGTCTTGTTCGGCTTTGCCTTTGCCTTCACTGTTGTTCTGAAGACGCCGTTCATCGGAGTCCTCATGTACGGGATTGCCCAGGCATCCACGGCGTATCTTATTACCAAGATCACAGATTCCCCACCAGTGCCTGCCGAGAGCGAAGGCTTTGCTGAAAGCCAGGTGACCTGGAAGAATAAGCATGATTTTCTGCAGCTGTCACTGGACAACATCGACAATATCAACCTGGCTGCGCAGAAGAAGAAGGACGGTGGCAAGGCTGATGAGTCCGATGCGCTTCGGCGTAAGTTCGCGTAGATTAGGTATGGGGTTCATCCGGGATCTGTAGGGCGTGTTCTTTAATAGTTCTATATGGATGCCGAGGAGATAAGACCGAGTCGAGGACATAGGTCAATGGTTTGAACCTCATTACCGCCGATTGACTTGGAGATGGCGCGGAACATATTCCGGCCTCTCCAATGAGATAGAATATCGAAGCCGTTCAATTGATTCCTCCCGGCCAGGCCCGCTGATAAGCGCGATAAGTCGATCGTTTTCGTAATCTCCAACTGCGGGGTTGGTAAAACAATGAATAAGTACAAAGATAAATCGATCCTTTAATCGAGCATCGTGCCCGTGAGGGGCTCGCCTCCTCAGTTGGAGTTGGAGTTGGAGTCCGGGCCCTTTTAAACGCGCCGTGTTCCCGGTCATCTCCGCTTCTCATCTTAGATACTAGCATACACCCTCCACCGTCAATCGCAAGCAGATATCAGTACAAGTATGGGACACAAAGGCATTCGCACAGCTCTCAAGGTCGATCTAGAGAAGCCAGCTTGGGAGCAGCCTGGGTTACATGTATGTCTTTTGATTCCTCCCGTCGTAAGAGCTTTATGCGAGGACTAATGAATACTCTAGAACCGCTGGCACCCGGATGGTATATACTCTTCCCCCAGCAGCTCATAATGCCCTTGTAACATTCTTTCTAAGCATGTATCTATGAACAGTCCCCTTCAGTGGTAAAATCGCCAACAACGAAGTGGTCAAGATCGAATGTTTAGACTGGACCGGAGGCCAAATCAAAAACAACGACTCAGCTGATGACATTAAGAATGTGGATCTGACCCAGATTCACTACCTGTCTGGCCCGTTCGATATTGAAACCGCCGAACCGGGAGATGTCCTTGTGGTGGAAATCCAAGATGTCCAGCCTCTCCAAGACCAGCCCTGGGGGTTCTCTGGTGTGTTTCATAAGCAGAATGGAGGAGGCTTCTTGGACGAGTTTTATCCTGAATCGTATGAAAACCAAAACCCTTACTGAATATTTCATTCCTGTTGTGCAGGCCCTTCGGGAAAGAGAAACTTACTTGAATTGTATAGAGCAAAGGCGATCTGGGATTTCGAGGGCATCTTCTGTTCCTCTCGTCACGTCCCTCATGTACGCTTTGCAGGCCTCATTCATCCTGGCATCCTAGGGTGTGCACCTTCTGCAGAGGTTCTTGCCGAATGGAACCGCCGTGAGGGCGAGTTAATCGCAGCCAACACAACCAGTCGCGACGTTGCAAAGCCACCTGAGCCCAAGAGTGCACATGCTGGGAGTGCGGAAGCGAGCCTGAAGGAGAGAATCGCAAAAGAAGGTGCTCGGACTATTCCTGTATGTCCCCGTCCAGAAAAGCCATGGTGTGGAGCTAACAAAGGCAGGGTCGTCCCGAAAATGGAGGAAACTGTGACATCAAGAACCTCTCCCGAGGCTCTAAAGTGTACCTCCCAGTCCATGTCCCTGGAGCTAAATTCTCTGTGGGGGACCTGCACTTTTCTCAAGGAGATGGAGAAGTCTCCTTCTGTGGCGGAATTGAAATGGCTGGAGTTATTACTCTCAAATTCACCGTGATGAAGGGGGGCATGGCCAAGCTAGGCATGAAGTCGCCGATCTTCAACCCAGGGCCAGTTGAGCCACAGTTTGGCCCTGGTCGATATCTCACCTTCGAAGGCTTCTCCGTCGATGAGCACGGAAAACAGCATTGCCTTGACACTACTGTTGCTTATCGACAGACATGCCTCCGCGTGATCGAGTACTTTCGCCGGTATGGTTACAATGACTACCAGATTTATATGCTACTCAGTAGTGCTCCAGTTCAGGGCCATATTGCTGGCATAGTTGATATCCCCAATGCTTGCACCACATTGGGAGTGCCAATGGATATCTTTGACTTTGATGTCAGACCTGAGGCGGAGGTTGTTAAATTGGATATGGGTAGCTGTGCATTTGCCAGCAGCTAACCCAGTTTTTGAATTGACTGTGTTGTGTCAAGGACTAAAGATCAGTCTTCCCTTATCTTACTCGAGTGATGAGCAGCAGGATCAATCTCTAAGTAGATTCTGCCGGCGGACGCGTCTATGTCAAACTATAGGAGGCAAAAACCTGGGAATTACAGTGGATGGAGCTTAAGGCTCCAGCGTTCAGTGGTGAAATCAATTATCCTATTATGATATACCGTCATGATCTTACTAGCTTTGTATTCAATATTTACGCCTGCCCATATTGCCTAGAACCAAAGTACTTACTTGTAAGGTTCCATTTATGGTTAACAGTTTGCACTTTGAATAGTCACCACTACTCAAACGATAAAATCCAATATATAACAGTGTGGCACTATATATAATATCTCAATAACGCAAAAATAGAACACTACGGCTGAACCTGAGCGGCAGTATGAAAGCCGCAAGAATAATATGAAGTTCTAGACTATACTATCCTCGTACGATCTATGTCTATTGTACACCAATAGTGATTTACTGTAAGGGCACCTTCTGACGTTCGTCCTTAACAGCATCTGCGCCTGGGAAATGGTCCCATTGCATGATATCCCATTCCGAATCTTGGTTCGGGCGCCATATCCATTTGCCGACTGTTCGGAATCCCAGGCTCTTGTAGAGAGGCTGTCCCGCCGGTGTTGCAGATAAGTAAACAGGGAGGTTCTCTTTCTCTGCTCTTTCCATACCCCACTCCATTAGACGCCTTGCAGCTCCCTGGCGTTGAAATGTAGGGTCCACTCCCACATCTAGAACTCCATAGTAGTTTCGTGGCTTCTGGTATCCCTCCTCAAATCGACGGGAGTCGGGATCACTACATACTCTGGCCATGGCTCGAGCATGCGACGAATCCAGAATGGGGTTGACCAAATCACTGAAGAATTCGACGATTGACGAGTTCATGATGCGGTTCTTGATTCCTGAAATTTTATACTACGTCAGCTTTTTCTTAATTTCTTTTCGTTTAATTTCTTTTCAATCTACATGGCGTATGGGAATAATCTCGTTTTCCAATTAATAATTTTTATAATTAGAGCGGGCAAAAAAAAAAAAAAATAAATAAATAAACTCACTCTCTACCAAAGGCTCCCTGTCAGGTTCTTTAGACTTTTCTTCGTCGTCTGCATCTTCATGCTCGCGGTACCAAATACAGTACCCAATAATTGTAGTGTCATTGCTCCTCCATGCTTCTTTATCCCCAGGCTCAAGAACAGCAACCACGGGGATTGCAGTTAGGTCTTCCAAACTGCTTTTTATAATACTGGATTTGGCATTCAGGTATACCGCAGGGAAAGAGGCGCGTTTCGGATACTGATATGCGTCTTGCGGATCATCGATATATGCCGCCACCGCAACACGAGCGATGTCGTGGATATCGGCCGACGTGGCCTGGCGTATGAACATTTCTGAATGGCTATTATTATGTTCCAATGTGTTTGTTCTAGCCTTGACGGCCCTCCTTTAAATAATCGTGTAATCGGGGTGAATGATAGTCGGCTGCCATTTCAGGAGATGGAATAATGATTAAACAGGTGTATCTGTATCCTAGAGCTGTCTTCTAGTATTTCCATGAGTCATTTGTTTTGTTCAACTCTTGAAGAAGTAGGGAATAGTATGTCCTCTATTCTAGGTAACAATCTTTGATGATCTGCAGCAAAGTGGATCGGATTGTTTCACAGTGACTCATATAATAATATATTGTACAGCTGAACAAATGTCCAGTCTGCACAAGATTGCTGTCCTTGGCGGTCCAAGAAGATGGACGTTGGCATGCGATGGTTTCTTTTGGTGAGAGAGCCACTATTTATAGGACTGAATGACTCGTTCCTTGGCATCGTCACATTTCACTACCAAAGAACTGAATGTCTACACAAAGTCGACTGGTACTGCTATTCTTGGGGCTCCAATTTTACCTCATCTTTGGGTGTGTTGACCAGCATACTGTTCCAGTCGGAGAGGTCCCTTAGAAGTCGGCCGTTACGGTGAAGACGGACATGATTTGTGCCCTTCAACATGGTTTAACGAATGCGGACGCCTTTTATGCAAAAGCTTCATGTCATTGATAGTAGAACCAGCTATCAAAATACTTTTGTGCATATTGCGCTTAAAGTCGGCTCTTATCGCCAATGTTCGTCCATTCATTCTCTCCAATCTTCTGGAAATCCATTACTTTATTCGGACCACCAAATCGGTTTTGCGTATCCTTCCAGTCACGGTGATCCGCAATCTCAGGTCTCCACCGCAGTACGTGCTTCAGCTCCTTTTGTAGGTTTCCCTCCAGAGCATCCGCTATGAACCCCCCGATGGTAGGCATCTGCATGGCACCGTTGCCAGATCCACCGACTGCAAGCAGTAGAGAGCGGTGCTCAGGATGTCTGTCAATCAAAAAGGCGCGGTCCACAGTATCAGCATCCCAGCATATACGAGCAAAGGACAGTGGCCGACCCGCAAGATGAGGCATTGTATCATGGAGGAAGTCCCTTGCACGGGCTTCGGCTTCGAGGGGGATCTGGTGCTTCGCGAACGGGATACTGCGCACCTCGCCGCCGTGCGCCGGGTCCGGGACGAAATTACAATATCCAGGATGCTCGTCGCAGATCTTAAGTTCGTGTTTATCCTCATCAGGTTCCATGAAGAACCCCTTGGCGATGTTGAACAACACAGGAAGATTCCGGTACTTCTGAGCCTCTTCCGGCGTCATTTTAATGTGGCATAGCGTCCAAGCGGTGGGACGGAGCTGTTTCTTAAAATCCAGGAGACGGTCACTGCCAGCCCCTGCGGAAAGGATGGTGTGCTCTGCCCGGTGAACGGTGCCGTCGGCAGTTCTGGCTCCGACTACATCTCCATTCTCGTAAACTAGAGATATGACATCCCCTTCGGGGGAGCCGGTGATGAAGGTGACTCCTAGGCGCTTCGCTTCAGCGTATGCAGAGAACATAGCTTTCCTGGCGTGGATCCATCCAGTGCCGGTCTTGTTCAGCCAGCCCTTCCAGCCGGGGAAGTTGCCGGTGAGGATGCCAGGGGGCATGGTCTTGCAGAAATCCTCTGCAGTGTCCAGTTTTACAAACTCCGCATCTGACGAGTCGATCTCATGTTCTTGTATATGTTTAATCAAAGAGGGGGTGTGGCCGGAGACAATTGCCCCCGTTTCATGGAAGTATGGCTGGAATACTGGATCGGTCTTCCAACCTTGCAGTGCAGCTCTTGTGCATGTTGAGAAGGCAATACTCCAGGGATCTGTCTCGGACGCTATTGGATACACCACTGGATGAGCAAAATAGCCAGTTTGATCGGTGTTATACATTCTACCTACCTTTTACCTCTCTGTGCTCCATAATTTTGTTGATGTCATTGCCAGCTGCGATGGGAGAAGGGACCGGGTGCGGATCTAGGACCATGACATTTTGATAGCCTCGACGGGCAAGATGCAAAGCAGTTGAGCAACCCCAGGTCCCTGCGCCAACAATTAATATAGATGACGTTGGATTCAAGCTGAGCGATGTCATTTTGTGTTCTTGGTGTGGTGAAATGTATGGATAAAAGTATAATGATCGGGAGGACTAAGTAGTACTTATTTGGAGAAGTATTACAGAACCACGACGGAACTTATAACTTCTGCGTTTTTATATGTCTAACGACGACACCAACAAGCAACGACGACAGGTGGTTATCTTTAAAAGCTGCAACCGGTGTGATAATAGCCTGGGTCCCTTACTGTGTCAAGAACTAGCAAAGTGGCCTTTGCACAATTACTAGTAGCAATACGGAAAAACATTCGAGGGGGGGAAAAAACAAGCATGATGCATGGATGCGTTGAAAGTGGTGATTGAATCCGGATTGGACGCTGGTGACTGGGCCCATCACCTGATTAGGGTTAGATTCCATTCAGACGATCCGCTTGGACCTTCCCTCCCCTTTTTTATCCTGATCGTATCTTCTCCGCATTTTCTATATATCCATCCTCATGATAGAAACATAGATAAACTCTTGCTCAAATGGAGCAATTTCCACAATGACTCACTGTTCCCCGCGTTTTTTATCGTTCGTAGCAAAATCTAGATACTAGATACAACCTATCAATCCAACCCCCCCCCCAAATTGTGGACCACAGGGGACCTCCTCTCCGCACCAGCTTCAGCTTTTCCAATATCAATTTCCCCGTAGGTAGTAGTATCATGGCCAGTCGTTTGGAGCTTCCTTCATTGTCGATCACTTATCGGACTCCTGCACCCCCCCCTCCTTCATCACCCCCTCTTCCTGTCCGGTGTGGGTCGTATATAGTACTTGTCGCTCTAGGTTATCTTTATGTATTTGCCCGGATAGGTTATTGTTGACCTCGGGACATAGGTACCTATCGTGAGGAGAAGAAGATGGATGGATGGCGCATATCGTATCGGATAATCTTCCACGCCATGCAGGGGCCTAGTCGTAGGCGACCGGTAAAACTTCATTAGATAGATCGGTAAGCTCGTCCAATGGTGGGAGTGTTTTTTTTTCTTGGATACGATGAACGGGGTGCTGGATAATCTCTGTTTTCCCCTCCCCCTCCCCTCCCTCTCAAAGTGAAGTCTGTAGGGTTCGCCTCCGGGGGTTGTATTTAAGAAGCTATGTGAATCCCTACCTACCCAATGTCTGTTCATAGCTACTGAACCAGCATTGCAACTTTCAACTATGGCTCCTTCTGACGATATCCTAACCGATGTCCCCGGAACTGTGTACTTAGTTGACAGTACGTGTATTAAATCTACTTTGTCTACCTCGAAAATGAGCTCTGGGGGCCAATTTGCATTAACCGTGGCATCAATATAGCATCCGGAAACTTGGCAGAGGCTGCTCATGCGAATGACATCCTTCTGATCCCGCAGCCATCTTGCTCCGCAGCTGATCCTCTGGTAAAAACATGTACTCCTTTGGCTAGTTCGTCGGATGCTAACAATTGGGTGGTGGTGGTGGTAGAATTGGCCCAAGTACAAAAAGTACTGGACCTTGTGTCTCATCTCGGCCTATGCATGCGTGAACTCCTTTGGTGAGAACAACTGGGGTGCATCATGGACGACCATATCCGATGAGACCGGCGTTAGTCTTGAAAACATGAACGGTGGCTCCGCTCTCAATTACCTGATGCTGGGCTTCTTCAACATCATCTGGATTCCGACGGCGATGAAATTCGGACGGAAGATCGTCTATATCATAAGCTTGATATTTGTCGGCGCAAGTGGTATCTGGGGTGCATTTTACGTTGGCACCGGCCAATATTATATTATGACAACCATTAGTGGAATGGGCACGGCTGCATACCAAGCTCTGATCCAGCTTACGGTTTTGTCTCACCTCTCAATGATCTATATCCTGTGCGCGGCTAAGTGGTAGCAGATTTTCGATACGTTCTTTGCTCACGAGCGAGGCCGGATGATTGCAATCTACATTTTCTTCCAACAGCTAGGGTCTATTCTCGGGCTCATACTAGGCGGATACATATCCGATGGTATTGGATGGAGATGGAGTATGCCCATTGTGGCCATTGCCTGTGTGAGCACCGCAACACTATCTAGTCGTCGCCACGTCACTCATGCCGTCTAGGGAGTTCTGATTTTGTTGTTCATCTTTACCTTCGATGACACCATGTTCCCGCGGTACCGCTTCTCAGAAAGTACACCATCGGAAGCCTTGAAAGGTGAACATAGCTATGAGGCTTCACCGGAAATGCAGTCCGAGAAGCATCAAAAGGAAGAGCCCGGACTCTCAGTCACCCCCAGCAATGGCGCTGGTGAGGTAGACATGCCACCACGGACATATATCCAGAAAATTGCTCTAGTGCACTACTTCAAGGACGACCAGACGACATGGTTCCAGTATTTCCGACGGCCGTTCTACCTCTTCGCGTTCCCGAATATCGTCCTAGCTGGTGTTCAATTCGCGTTCGGATGCACTGCTGGAATCGTCTCCTTCAACACCATCTCCGAAATCATGACCGAAGCTCCATATAACTGGAGCAACGGATCAACCGGCCTCCTGTTCCTCAGTGCTCTCATCGGTAGTTTCTTCGGGTCAGTAATAACCTACTGCCCTGCCTTCTCTCTTTTCTCCCTGTTTTAGCTATTAAACATGGCTCACATGAATTAGGATGGGCATCGGATCTTTATCAGACTGGCTCGTTCTCTTCCTGGCCCGTCGTAATAAGGGCTACAAGGAGCCAGAAATGCGACTCTGGGCATATATATTTCCACTAATATTCGCCGCCCTTGGGTACTTCATCTACGGCTGGGGAGCCACGGCAGGAGCACATTGGATGACCATTGCCGTTGGTTTGTGTTGCATGATTGCTCAACAGGTCTCGGCAACCAGCATCGCAACAGCTTACGCTATGGAATGCTTCGACAAGGTATGTTTTCGCAGGCCACTTTCATTGAGCCAACCCAGCCTTCACCAACTAACCGTGTGCCTAGATTTCGGGTGAACTGGTGATCGTACTCGCCATATGCTCGTCTGTCATCAACTTTGCCATCTCGTTCACCGTACAGCATTTCATCAATGCCACGAACTATGGCTGGGCCTTTACCTTCTATGGCATATGTGTGGTCCTTTCTATGGCGATGGGTGTGCCTATGCTTATTTGGGGCAAGAGCTGGCGCCGAAGGGGCAAGGGCCGTTATGAGAAGTTTCTGGCAGAGACGGGTCGTCAATCTTGATAAATATATCGTGCCAGAGAGTACATGAGCTATTATATGTCATATTGTTGTCTGTCCTTGTCTGGTTCTAGTCTAGCTTAGTGTGGTTTATTGTGACTTGCTAAGGGTATCTATAAGCTTTTGAACGTTCATCAGTGTTTGGAAGATACCAGGTAGTTGTACTCTCCATTGACCGCTATTTCTCTTTTTATTGCTTCGTCCCTAGAGTTCAGAAGTTTCCTAGTTGTATTAACCGTGGGATATGGCCAGCTGGGCGACCAACATCCACTATCTAATCAAAATTTAGGAAATACCAAGGCAATGCACCGATTTCACCATGCTACCGAATGCCAACGGCATAATCTTTGAGAACGAGGCTGCGAAAGCCAGAAAAGATTGAAAAGGCGATAGAAGGAGAAACGAATACGGGATCCGGGCGACTATCTTATCTAGATGACACAATTGAGACGTCGCTTTTAAGCAGAAGGAAAATAGAGTGGTTGGTAGTAGAAACATTCATGAATCATTCATGGCATTATCGAGCTTATGAGAAGAATCTTTGCGCAGTGGCGCGTTCCTTGGCCTGGCGGTCCTTAATGGCCTTCTTGACCTTAGCGATTTCGTTGGTGATACCAGCGTCACCAGGGGCCAGCTTCTCGGCCTCCTGGAGGTCCTTCAGGGCCTCGTCCTCTTCCTTTAGACCGCTGAAGGCCACAGCCCGGCGGTAGTAGGCCTTGGCCTTATCGGCATCCTTCGCACCGGCTGCGTTGGCGGTATCCAAGGCGTATGTAGCCCAGGTCCGACCGTTCCCGTACTCTGCCAGCTTGTTGGCCAGAAGGGAAGAGTTGGAGTGCAAGGCAAACCGGAGAGCCTTGATCTGACCATCAAGTTCCTTAGGGTCATTCTCAGCAGGCTCAGGGAACTCGTGCAAATAGCGGAGGCCTTTCTGGTACTTCTCTAGGCCAAGAGCAAGGTTACCGCTCTTGAAAGCGGCATTTCCGTAGTTCTTCAATTCCGACGCAATCTTGAAGCAGACCGGGGCATTCAGCTCCTCGCCCTGATGGTCATCGGGGAAATCTTCGTAGGGGTCGCCAGTAGCATCAGGGGTTTGCTTGTCAGCATCATCGTAATCCTGGCCCGTGAGCTCACCACACTCGACAATGGTGACATCCTTGACGGGCTTGTCTGCCTGGGTCTTCATGTTCTCGACCTTGCGGACGACGCTCTTTCCATTGATTACTTCGCCGAAAACAACGTGCTTGCCATCCAGATGAGGAGTGGGGACGGTGGTGATGAAGAATTGACTGCCGTTTGTGCCGGGACCGGAGTTCGCCATAGAGAGGAGGAAAGGTCTGTCATGCTTGAGTTCAAAGTTCTCGTCAGGGAATTTTTCGCCATAGATTGATTCGCCGCCAGTGCCGTTGAATGCAGTGAAGTCACCGCCCTGGATCATGAACTGCTTGATCACGCGGTGGAAGATCGAACCTAAGCAGTGGGGGTTAGGACATATGCGCCGTGGGATGCAGGAGCGGGGTTGCACGCCGTACCCTTGAAATGCAATGGCTTGCCCTGCTTTCCCATGCCCTTCTCTCCAGTACAGAGCGCACGGAAGTTATCTGCGGTCTTAGGGACGACTGCACAGTGTCAGTGTTTGTGTAGCGAGAAAAATGTCCATTGGCAATGAGACTGACCATCATTGAACTGTGAAAGGTGGGGTAATTAGCAAAGGCTGCTGCTGTACAACAATGAGCGACGACGGGGGTCAGTGTATATAATTAACATACCAATTCCAGGGCAACACGGCCAGGCTTTTCGTTGCCAATCTGGATGTCAAAGAAGACACGAGGACGACCTATATTTCGAATGCGATCAGTAGGAGGTTGGCGATGTGAGGATGGAACCCCACAGCGGAAGAAAAGAGCAAAACGCACGCTGGGAGTCAGCCATGATGAGCGGTAGGGGAGCTACAAAGATAAAATGGAGTGAAGAATTAGGTTAGGAAAGTGGATCAGTAAATAGATTGAGATGATTTAGGTCGAGGAGTCAGTCGGAGAAGAGGGAGAGGGAGAGAAGGTAGAGAAGTGGACCGGAGCTGAAGGTAAGAATGGGAACGAGTGATGCTTCAGGAAGCTTCCATCGATCACGGGTCTCCGCACCATGCAATTCTTAGCACAATTGAATAATACTTCGTTCTTTCTATTCATACAGCTCCAGGCTAGATTCAACAACTCGTTCAGATCATTGGGAGTTTCTTTTCATGGATCATGGAATCATTGATGGCATTCTTTAATCTCCCTTCCAAGTCTATTGATCTATTTACCAACCCAGGGTATTAAAAAAGAAAAGAAAAGAAAGGTAAAAACATGACAAAACGCCAAAGGATTTTGGTATCGTATATATAAAGCGGATAGCCATTATTCCAACAACTCAGGGGGCAGTTTAATTTCGATACTCTTCTGAACCGGTTGCGCCGGCTCCTCCGATTTCTCCTTCTTAGGCAACTGGGTGTTGATCTCGATCGTAACCTATTGATTTCCCTATGTGTCAGCAATCCATTCATAGAAAGATTAAGGAGCAGCAAAAGAACGAGCAATAGCTATACCGCTGCATCTTCACTGCGGTAATCTACACCCACCGGCCCATCATTCTTCAATTCGACCTCCATCATCGCCTGGAAGATCCCGTTCTTTACCCGTTCGGGATTGTAGGCTTCTCCCAGTCGTCGGAAAAAGTAGTCGTACAGTTTACGTGCGGTCTCCACGTCAGCGGCGTCGTGGAAGTCCGGTTGCTTGCCCTTTTTCAATTGGCCGTAGAGTGTAAATTGTGACACTGCGATGGTCAGCAGGCAGGCACAATCTGGATATCGTTAGAACGTAATCACATACCGCAGAGTATCTCTCCTTCAATATCCTGAACATTTCGCTTCCACTTCGCACCGAATTATATGCGTCAGAGCCAAACCATCTCGTTGCTGACAACCCAGTCGGCTAGTCGCTTACCTGCTTATCCTCCTCGCCTGGGAACAGCTTGGCTTTCATTATCCGCTGTATTAATGTATCTGCATCCTTCTCTGTGTCTCCCTTTCCAACACCTGCTAGAACGAGCAGACCTCTACCGATCTTAGAGACTAGCTCGCCATCGACTGTAACCGATGCGGATTTGACCCGCTGTAGAACCGCTAGCGTTCGTTCAGTGGAGGTACTTCGGAAGGAGACGAGATGATGACGAACCCTTCATAGTGAAATTATTTGATCAATAGGCGTATAGATTTGTCCCAAGTGGAATAAAGGGGGGTTTATAAGGAATGCGAAGAAACTGTATTCACGAGTCTAATCAGTTAGAAAACACAGCGCACGAGGGAGGTATTATTCCCGGCATTTATAGATCTGTAGCCACTGGTTCAAAACGAAGCTTTCACTTACTATGGAAATTCACGCCACAGTTGATTTCAAGGTTAGCGAGTAGAAAACCACCAAATCACTTAATCGCATATATGTGAGGTGAAGCTAAGAAGCTAGGTGTTTCTTCTAGAAACTTGAGGCAGGGTTATCGGCCAAGAAAAGAGGAGTAATGAAGGGCAGGCGATCGGAGGAAAGCCAAGCGGTTCCCGCACCACACTGTATCTCTAACCTAAGGCACACACTAAGGTGTCTACAAAACCGATTTCAATACTGAATTACGCCGCCCGTCAAGTCTTGGCGCCAACTGAGCTCTTCGACAGGTGCTGAATCCATACCACATATCAGGAGATTGTCCACCCTCCACCCCCAGGACTTCTCTTGACAGTCAATTAACTCACTCACCCACCGCGCACACGTCCGTCAATTTAGGACAAAGTTGCCCGGCAACCTTGCTCCTTATTTACACCCCCGGAATTCCCAGACGTTGAGTTCATACGAATCCCCCCATCCGTCCTACCTTTCTCCGCTTCCCACCCACCCTGAACCCACTCGTGAAGTGCAATTTTCAGCCTCCTTCCGTGGCCATCGGTCCATGTGAATAGCAGCCATGACATCGCGAAAGACGCAACAAGAGATCGACAAGACCTTCAAGAAGGTCGCCGAAGGTATTCAATCGTTCGAGGGCATCTACGAGAAGATCCGCTCCACGTCAAATCCGACCCAACGGGATAAGCTCGAGGAGAACTTGAAACGGGAGATCAAGAAGCTCCAACGGTATCGCGATCAGATCAAATCATGGGCGTCAGGCAATGAGGTCAAAGACAAGGGACCGCTGCTGGAGCAGCGCCGAGCCATCGAAACTGTGGGCTAACGATTCCCCGACAAATCCTGCCCTCCAACGGCTTATCGGACTTGCGAGTAGCTAACACAGGTGCAGTGTATGGAGCAGTTCAAAGCGGTAGAGAAGGAAATGAAGACGAAAGCATACTCGAAAGAGGGCCTGTCAGCCGCATCCAGACTCGATCCGAGAGAAAAGGAAAAGGTGGAGACATCTGATTTCTTATCGAATATGGTCGACGAGTTACAACAAAAGATTGAGGCCATGGAGGCTGAGGAAGAGACGCTGCATATGCAGATGAAGAAGGGCAAGAAGGACGTCGCCAGGGCTAACCGGTTAGCGGATCTTACGCGGATAACGGAACGACATAAGTGGCATGTCAATAAGCTGGAGCTTTTGCTACGATCGCTGCAGAACGGCAACGTGGAGGTGAATCAGGTGTTAGACTTGAAAGAAAGCATAAAGTACTATGTAGAGGACGGGCATAATGTGGACTACTCTGGCGAGGATGAGACGCTGTATGATGACCTGAACCTAGATGGCGAGACTGAGGCGCAATTCGGCATGACGGGTGACAACGATCGGGTATCGTCGCAAGATACACAATCCGTCCCGGATGAAGATATGGACTTGAAACCGAAACCTATCAAGAGCGAATCTACGGCTCCTCGAAGACCCTCGGCGCAGATGAAATCACCGCTCCCAGTACTCGCGACTCTACATCCGTCAACGTCCAGCAGCTCCACATCTGGAATGAAGCCCGCACCACCACCCACCCGTCTGCCTGGGGAGACTCTCAAATACGCCTCCGCGGCGGCCGCGGCGGCAGCCAGCGATAAGAACGGTGTTGGCATTGCTCCCCTCCCTCCACCGCCAGGCGCAAGTCCTGCTTTCCCCGCTGCCAGCTTGGCCTCGAGGCCTTCGTCGACTGCTTCCCCCAGCATTGCTTCAGTACAGCCTGTATCAAAGCCAACCGCAACGACGAGTATCGCTTCGGATGAGCGGGCCAAGACGCCTGCGCTCAGTCCCAATGTCACCGCCGCGAGTGCGTCGAATACGGCGCAGTCAACACCTGCGACAAAGAAGGCAGAGACCTCAGCTACTAAGGAATCGCAGCCAATGGTAAACGGTGAGGCGAGTAAGGAAGAGTCAAGTGAGGAGGAATCGATATATCACCTACCCCCGGGGCTACAAGACCTTATCCATTCCTTCGAGGTGACCAAGAGCCGAGCAGCAGCACAAAGTTCTACAAACCCCCCTCCGTCAGTGCAACGGCTCCTTACGGCATCACTCAACACTTGTCCCGAGCCGGCGGATGCAGAAAAGCCGCGTCACTATAAACCTCAGAACCCATACAACACCCCTCTTTATTACCCTCAAGAGCCGCTTGCCATCTTCGACGACCCCCGGTTATACGACACGGGGCGGATCGATACGGATACATTGTTCTACCTGTTCTATTACCGGCAAGGCACGTATCAACAATTCCTGGCGGCCAAAGCGCTCAAGAACCAAAGTTGGCGATTCCACAAGCAGTACCAGACTTGGTTCCAACGGCACGAGGAACCCAAGACCATCACGGAGGAATTCGAACAAGGGACGTACCGGTTCTTTGATTATGAGAGTACATGGTGAGTGGGTCTTTTTTTTTGGCCTCTCCTTTTTTTTTTGTCTCGTTTTCATTCAAGTTGTTTTCCATGTCGGAGTTCAATCTGCGATGTTATTTCGGACAAACCGCTAACGCGGCACACAGGATGAACCGTCGTAAGGCCGATTTCAAGTTCGTCTACAAGTACCTAGAAGACGAACTATAATGCGGCTCTAGTCTCCTTGTTTCTTTGAGTTCGTGTATGTATGGTAGACATTAGGTCCAATGATTTGCGGTGTGGTTATGGGTCATCTACACTGGAGACTGGCATTCAGTTTCAGATCGTTCGGGTTGCCGACGGATGGGAGTCTGTCATCTCTTTTGACTTTTTTTTTCTTCTTTGTGTTTGCGAGATTTCTTCAGGAACGAGTGAACGACTGGGACTGCGGGACAGGGGAGTTCTGCGCTGTTCTTGCGTGGCGGCTGATGGAATATACAGCCATGTCTTATGCACACACTGTTGGGTTGGCCCCTTGAGGAATACAACCATCGTCCAGATATCTTTGACCGATGATGATTATTACTGCATCCGTTCCGTGTTCAGGCTCGTCTGGACCGAGTCTGGCGCTCTGGAATCCGTAGCAATCAGGAGAAATGTAATCCAAAGCAGCAAGCAGACGGGCCGTGTGGCTCACGATCACCCAAGGTAGGAGAGATGAAGCCAAGTCTGCATCCACCTTCGTAACGGTTCACGATTGGCAATGGTTTATCGCTGTCGGACAAAGAGGGAGAAGCAGAAGAAGCAACATGAAACAGTAGTCGAGAAGCCCAGTATACCCCGTTCTGCGGTTGCTGCTATAATTATTGTTCGTATTATTGGAGGAAGCGGGAAGAACCTATGGTCAGCTATCACGGGTACTACTACTATAGTAGTAAGTACTCCGTACTAGGAGGAAGTCGGCCGGGGGTGTGGTCGTACTTACCTAGTAGGACTTAGCACTAGGACTAAGCACCCGACAGAATTCCGCAAAGAGAGAGAGGTTCCAATGCTATGACTAAGGCTACTTACTACTAACTAGTTAACGAGACGATCACCGGACTGAGTTGTGTTGGACCTTTACGCTTTCTGTGCCCGACACACAGACAACAAGAAAACAAAGGACAACAATTGATTTCTCCATGTCCCTCTCTCGCGCTCTCTGGCTGTGTGTCTCTTTCGCCCGTCCGCCTCACTCGCTGTCGAGTCATTTTGTTCAAACGCAAATTAAAAGCCTCAAAAAAAAAGATAATAATAATAATAATAATTCAACGGACGGTCAGACTAAAAAGTACCTCTCATCAACAAAAAAAAATCCCTCACGGAAAGATTCAAAGTTCCCCCTGCATGGACTAGTTGAATTACTTCTTACAGCGGCGTGGCTGGTAGAAGGGAAAGAATCATTAATCCTCAATCCATCGATTATGAGTGGTAGTACCAGAGACATCAGCATCATCAGCATCACCCGCATCCAGAACGGTCAGGACAGGCTATAGCAAGTAGGCTGTGTGGTTATTTTTCTCCGCCACCGGGTAGACACTAACGACTAATGATTCGAGCCATGGATGCTTTTGATCCATTTGATCCAGAAAGTCTAGTTTCTGCATGAAAATCATTTCATATCATCCTTGATTTCTTACTTCTGGATCGGACAGGGGGAGGAAAAGAATCCATTCATTATGTGATTCTTTGATTAGGAGAAGCATAAACCTTGGGGTTAATCATTCTTTGATTGATTTTGTTTTTGTTTTTCTTGCCCCCCCAGCGTTGGTGTTCACTGAATCACCCTGAACTTGGCGCCAAGTCCGGCATCTCCACTGCCACAAGGCTGTCGAATCGCAGTTGCGTTTGGCGAGAATCAAAGAAAATGGGTCGGAAAGCGTGCCGACCAGAGAGGTCAGGTTGGGTGTTCATGCTTTTCCACCGCCCATGTACGTACGTTATGGTAGTAGTAAGTAGTAAGTAACATCAGGAACAATCATAGTCCTTTCCATTATTGCGACGGATTATATGATAAAATTGTCAGATTCATGATCTTCATAAACTTCCACTAATAAATAATAATAGAAAATATTATACATGTTGGATATATAAGACAAAAAAGATAATAAGATCAAAATAATAAAAATAATAAAAATTCAAAATAAATAAAAATCCATCGAAAATCAAAAAAAAAAAATCTTTAAAAAAATTAAAAAATAACTCCAGCCGACTCAGAAGAATCAGGGAAAAAAAAGACTCAGCAACGAGGAGGCAGATGACTGACTCTGCAAACCAAAGGTACTAACCATCATTGTTGCCATCTGGATCCTTCCCGTCCACCGCATCTCCTTCCCATGACGGAGATAATATCAGCAATCTCCTCGGAGCAGTCTGTTTCCCTCTCTGTCTCCCCTCCCCCTCCCCCCACCTCTCCTCCTCCTCCTCTTCCCGCAGTGGATACGATTCACAACAACCGCACTTGAAGGGACTCTCTCTCATCAGTGCGTTCCGATCAAGGAGAGGCTAAATCACCCCATGGCCCAAGCTATTCCTAACAAATGAAACCCGGTCAGAAAAGGCGGAAATGAACTAAGATGTCTGTCCATTGAGGTCGGGTGTCATGTCTGCCTTATTGGCTTCGAAGGATCCACCGTACTTGGACCTTGTGGGGTTTGGTCTAGTGCGCCTGGACGATGATGTAAAGTTCAAGTAGGAAGCATCATCGTCTGCGGTGTTACCTGTTGTCAGTTATTCCTTATCGGCCCGTGTTTGCAGTGCCCCTGGGGCTGGATCTACCAATCATCCGCTGCCAGGACATCATCACTGTTCCCCTAGAAGCCTGACAGAACCTTCGATCACTTCTAGCGGCGTTCTTAGCGTCAGCAGCGCAAGGACGCTTCACTTCCGCTGCGCCAATGAGACTCAACCGCGGTTCGTGGCAGTGCGTCGCAGTTGTTCGCTTCTGCATTCCCCCGGCCAATATTCACTCGATTTCTTGCATGGGTCCCTCCCCCCCCCCCAAGCTAGCACTTTTAGTCGTGGATCGCAGAGCTGCTGCTCACCTGATGATGTCGCCATGGATCTCCTTCGTGTTATTAAACACGCCAGCCGGCGGGTCCCCTAAGTCAGCCATCGTTGTGGAGAAAGCGCGGTTTACTGGTACTCTACTCTAAGTGCAACGTACAAACTTCGAGATACTCGCCTTATATAAAGACTCGATGCCCCCCCCCTCCCAACCTAGAGACATTTATCCACTAGTTTTCAATAGTTTTGACCTCAACGGCGATTGACTTGACCAACCTACTGGATTCCTTCCTTTCTTTTTCCCAGTATACACAATGTTGCGTTACTCTTCTCCAATGGTATGCAATTGATCAGTGTTTCCTGTCTACAGTTTCCTGGCCCTCCCCTTCTTCCTTTCCCCTTTTACCCTTTCCGTTTTTTCCCCCTTGGTTTTGCCTGTCTAGTAATAAATGTGATAATATTGTTATGGCTATCTGTCGTGATTGCACAGTACATATCAACAGCATCAGTAACTGAACTAACTGTCGAATCTCAGAACCCTTATGGTTCGGCATGTCCTCCCATGGAG
The DNA here is from genome assembly GCA_009193595.1 of Aspergillus bertholletiae. Taxonomy (NCBI): domain Eukaryota; kingdom Fungi; phylum Ascomycota; class Eurotiomycetes; order Eurotiales; family Aspergillaceae; genus Aspergillus; species Aspergillus bertholletiae. The sequence continues at coordinate 98,419 of ML736289.1, forward strand.
CACTCCTACTCGACCAGCAGTGAGGAGTCTACGCAGTCTCCGATGGGATACTATGAGATGTACAGCATGGCGAGCAACGATTCCGAGCTCTACCACGCCCCATCCAATGCCTCCTCCTATTCTTCCTCCTACCCATCTTCGAACTATTCCTACTCCTCGTTCGGCTCCTATGACTCGAGCTCTCTGGAGCCGTCTTCCTTCGACTCAGCTTCCTATGGCTTTACCACTCCTCCACCCGTCTTTTGCCCACCGGACCTCAGCCCACAGTTCGCCCCACCGTACTTTTCCTCCCCGGTTCAGGGCACATGGCCCACTCCCGCTGCGCAGGTCGCACCGGCGGAGGATTTCCCCTTTCCCCCACTGGAGACCCACTACACTCCGTGCGAGACAGCCAAGTAAGTCGCAAACCCATGGAATAGATTCAGCCATCTCATTTCGCAAGGATACTAATAATGATTGTCTAGACCTGTGAAGCCCTATATCTGTGAGTGCGGCCGGGCGTTCACTCGACCGGCCGACCTGAAGCGGCACGAGTCTAGCGTCCACAACCCTGTCTTCCAAGACTGCCCGGTGCAAGGATGCATCCGCAAGGACAGCAATGGCTTCCCGCGCCGAGACCACTTGATTGAGCATCTGCGGTCGTACCATCACCTCAATGTGCCGAAGCGCCGTGCGGCTACTAAGCGGGTGGCAAAGGCGGCTTAAGATGCGACACAAGCGATGTCTTGGCTTCTCTATCTCGTATGGGCTTGGGCCCTCCGCGATGATTGTTCATTGGCTTCTGGGAGGGGAGTGATCTGCCATATGTGACTGCGTGACATACTTGGCAGCCTCCTACTCCCCTAACATGATTTCTTTGTCTATGCTTGTGCCCACTACCTTCCCTTCGTCTGCATCATCCTCCTGGTCCCCCTGGGACCCTGACGATCCGCATTCCACTTTTACCTAGGTTTTCTTTTTTGGGATTCAGGTTCATGTATTGATGATGACTATGTACGGATACCAGACCGGCGTTACGCGATAGACGGTGCATTGTATCGTCTGGGGTTTGCTTTTTTTCTTGGTTTTCTTCGGTTCTTCTTCTTCTAAACACGACATGGCCGTCTCTGAGGGACTCAGGACCGCAGACCACATGTCTCTTAATTTTTTTTTCCTTTTCTTTGTCCCCCCTTTAATTCCCCCTTTTTTTTCTTCTCTTTCTCTCTCTTTTATTTACTTTTCTATCAAGGCTCAAGATACACAAGACGGCGTCTGGGAGTTAATCCTTCAATGAATCCAATCAAAGCATTTCCGCAATAAACTTGTACACCCTCGGCAGTGAAGTATAGGTAGTCCGGAGCCTTAGACACCTTGTAGTACCTGAGGCAGCCTTAGCCACCTCCACACTAAGAGCAAGACTAAAGCATGAAGCAACGTCCGAGTCCAACAGTCCCGAGGGCAAGCGAATCGATCTCTTTGTTCCCTCCTCAAATAAGATTTTTCTTTATATCCAACCCCTATCATCATCGCCCGCCAACGCAATATCACGTACCAAGGAAATGGGACGGAAAATACAAAAATTAATAATAATAATATAATAGAACAATATACTACGAAATTTAGACATCAAAGAAAACCATAAAAAAAAATCCCCGTGATACAAAAATAGCTACACCGTCACCTGGCACGATCTCCAACCTTAATTTTGTGTTTTTCATCTTTTTGTTGTTATGTGTTTTTTCTTTCCTCTCTTTAGCCAGGTACAGGTTTGGGTGGACCATCCAGTTGAGCAACAAAGAAGAAAGAAAATCAAGAATCAAAAAAGAGAGATCTACAAGTCTCCCAGGGAAGGAAGTGCCAAAACATAAAAATAACACCGCAGGAAACTTTAAATCCGGGTTTTACCTAGTTCAAGGTATAGAGTTGACGGAGGTGGGTTATGTAGGTAGGTAGTAAGGTACTAACAGAGTAAGAAGTTACCTAGTTAGTTGGGTACTATACTTTATCTACTAACTATCTACTCCTATCTAAATAGTTAGGTATTGGGTATTAACTCACTAACATAGTAGGTTAGATGTTTCAATGATGCTGGTGTTTCATGTTTCCGCCCTTGGCTTATGCATGTACTACTTTACTAACTAGTAACTATGGAGTATAATTATTACTACCTTACTATTTACTAGGTAGTTAAGTAGAACCCTGCTGCTACTGGGGCATTCCCGAGCTGTTGGATCATTAAGGCTTCTCTTTTCTTTTTTTCTTTCTTTTTCTTTTTTCTTTTTCTCTTCTTTTGTTTGATTGTCTTATTGATTGATTGATTGATTCAAGTCTCTGGTCTTACTCTGAGACGGAGAGCTGTGCTTGGCAGGAACGTTGCATTTAGTATTGTACTTGCATGAAAGAGATCCTATAATTGCTTTTTTCTTTGCCATTTTTTTTCAAAAAAAAATATATATATAAAAATAAAAAATAAAAAGATTAGACTCTTTACAGAAATAGGTACACTATGGGGACTCTGATGCCTAGAACCATTATCATCATCCACCAGTGAAGAAACCCTTTCTCTCACTCATTTCAAAAAATAAAAAATAAAAAAAGTGAAAAGAAAAAAAATCAAAAAGACAATACAAACCCCATGAATAGAAACACAAGATAGAATTTTCTTTTCTTCTTTCCTTTTTTTAAAAAAAATAAAATAAAATAAAATATCACGAAGGAAAATTCATGAAACACTCGCCCTTCGCTCGCCACCGACCCTTAGATCTATCTTTAGCGACCACCACCCATTCAAACCCAACCCCTTCTTCTTGAAGCATCGCGCGCTTCTTCTCGAGATTCGCATGTCCGCTCGCCGGCCCTGCCCCCATGTACCCGCCCAGTCCGCCGTCAGCGCTAAGCACGCGGTGGCAGGGCACGTCAGGAGCGAAGGGGTTCGTCCGCATAGCCGTGCCGATGGCACGCGCGCTAGAGTTGAGGTGCTTTGCCAGCGCGGAGTAGGTCGTCCAGCGGCCGGCGGGGATGGCGAGGAGCGCGAGATACACGCGCCGGCGGTGGGGGGTTAGAGCTGGGTGGGATTTGATGCGGTGGATCTGTTTGAGGATTGCTGGGTTTTTGGGGGATGATGATGGTGATGCTGGTGGAGATCCAGATGCAGATGCAGGTGGTGATGATGTGGATAATGTGGATGGCATGAGTGCTGTGCGTGTGTTTGCGAGCTGTTGTACTCTGGTGACGGCCATTATTGCTTAGTCTTGGTTTGGATTGATGCTCTCCCGTTTCTTTTTCTTTTTCTTTCTTTTTTTTTTTTTTT
>ML736290.1:0-100158 GCA_009193595.1 Aspergillus bertholletiae
GCGGAAGGAATCTGCTAGACAGCTAGCTATAGAAGAGGGATTATCTCTCCAGGAGGGCCTGGAACGATTCCAGCGCGAGAATGAGGCTCAGGAAGCTCAGGATACTATCCCTATAGATCCAGCGCTTTCTGCAGTTAAACCGCGCGTACGAGCGCCACCGCAGTGTTCTAATTGTCATGTTCGGGGACATACTAGAGTTAGATGCCCTAAACCACTTAGTAATTAATTTTTATACAGAAATGCAATTGTTTGGTTGATAAAGGCTCTAGTATTTAGCCTATGGGCAGGAATCGGAGTGGTGGTGCGGCGCTCGCTTGTGTGCGGCGCTCGCTAGTAAAATACGTTAACTAACTAACTAGCTAAATGCAGCATCGTTAGTATCGATATCAAGATCTATCGTCATCAGATCCTTTATCAAATTTCCAGTCCATCCCACACTTCTTGCAAACACGCCAATTGATACTCTACAAGTCCATTTTCATAGTTCTACAACACACATACAACACACTTACGAGAAAAAAAAAAGGAGAATACACCATGCCCACAAAAACCCCCACGCAATCCGATTTTCCCGCACACCTAACCATCTCCATCACCACCCCCACCACAGCAGGCGCACGCCCGGCGCCCAACATCTTGCTCCTACTGCACGGCATCGGCGACAGCAGCGCCGCATTCAGCGCGTTCGGGCGCGCCCTCAACCTCCCCGAGACGACTGTTATTACGCTGCAAGCACCGACACGGCTGCCGTTCGACCTGCCGGGCTTCCACTGGGGCGACGACATCTCATTCGACTCGCGCACAGGCGCGCTGGACATGGACGCCGGGTTTGCGCGGGCGACGCGCACGATCGTCGACGAGGTTGTACGTGGCGTGCTGGTCCGGAAGTGCGGGTATCGGTTGCGGGAGATCATGATTCTTGGGTTCGGGCAGGGCGGCATGGTGGGGCTGATTTGTGCAAGGGAGTTGGGGGTGCGGCCGAAGGTTGAGGATGTGGGTGATGATTCGAGTGCCACTGATGGTCGCGGCGTTGCGGGGGAAATGGCGCTGTCTGGGGTTATTTCTATTGGGGCGCCATATCCCATTTCGGGAAGTGTGGTGGGCGACAAGAATCGGACGCCGGTGTTGCTTGTTGCTGGACGGGATTCGGAGGCTGTCAGCGATGGGGCAGTGAGCAGGACGAAGGGGGTCTTTGAGTTTGTGGAGATTGCGAGGTATGCGAGGAAGGGGGATGGGATGCCAAAGGCGAGGGAGGAGATGCTGCCTGTGATGAGGTTTCTGGCACGCAGGTTGAGGAGTTGGCAGGGGGTTCCGGAGGGAAGCGTGGAGATTTCTTAGGGTTGGTTTTGGGGAGTTTGGTAGAGTGAATCTTATGCATGGTGTGTAGTGATGATGGGTGTAGACGATGTTTTGGGGTGGGGGTCTACGGGAGTGTGGATTGGGAGAGGAAACAGGAGGCGATGGCAAGTATGGTACATTGCATGATCTACATGGGTCTATGTGATGAAGCTCAGACCACCTGCTCCAGGGCTTTTCTAGCCCGGTCAATTGCCTTCCTGGCCTCAGTTTCGCCGACGTCCTCGTTCCGTGGCCCGCCTTCTCGCACGATGGTGTGCATGTCCTCCTCCGTCTTGATTAATACTGCCCGGCCCTCCTCCCGGACTTCGTCTTCAAAGAACGTGCGGGCAGATTCCCACTTCTTTTGTTGCCGTCGCAGGGCGTAGATCAGCCCAACGGCGGCGATTGTGCCCGTTTCGTACATCGACGCTGTCGGGAACGAAACGTATGTCAGTGCCGACAGAGCGGATGCTAGGGTAGTCGTGGACATGCTGAAGAGGACCAGCCGCTGCGCCATTGCCTGTAGGGATGGCACCGTGGTCTCAAGTAGCTGGTTGCGACTCGTGGTTATCTGAGTTGGCCAGAGCTCATCGGATTCCGGTTTCTCATTCGTGGAGCTATCAGGAGGCTGCTCTCCTGTTGGAGAGGCAGCCTTCAGCTGCATCCCAAGACCGACCTGGTGGAATCTCCCCGCCGTCCAGATCACCTCTTTCTCTGCACGCGGCAGATATTTCTTTTCCAGAATCTCCGACGTGATCATGGCTACGTCATCCACATGCCAAAATAATTTCCACCAAGCAAGACCTTTCCATTTCTTGGTCGCGAATCCTTCCTCGAGGGAGCTGCGCAGCTCTGTATGTCCCCTCTCTGCCCACTCAGTCACTGAATGGTCTAGGCTTTCCCGGACCTCATCTGAAAGTGTGACTGTGTTTTGATACTGTGATATCGTCTTCTCATCGGCAACTACTCCAGCTTCTGCAGCGTCAATCAGCGATGTGATTAGAGACTTGAGCGAGGGGTCGAGAGCCCCATCCGCTCGCAATGACGCCAACCAATCTTGAACAGCCTGCACGCCGCTTCCATTCCAACCACGCTCATAAAGAGAAGCGTTCTGCACGGATTCACGGAACTTCTCCAAGGCTTCGTCCGCTCGATCGATGTCTACGAAGGCGATTCGGTCATTGCTTTTCTGTGGAGCGGTAACTGCCAGATCGATAGCCCCATAAACCGAGTTCGTCTCTTTCTTGAGGTCTGCGTGAGAGACCAAGCCATTGTACGCAACCAATCCGTCTACTCCGCGGCCGCACACAACAGTTCTGTGGACTGGGTATCGTACGGCATTATGTCGGCCGGAATGTGAAGTCGGGATCGTCACTGTAGGGACTAGGAATGTGTCCGCTGTGAAATGCGCATCCGATAACTCTGTATCGGCACCTAATGTGGAAACTAGGATCTCAAGGTTGCCTTTCTTCAGTATGGGGGAGGGCACGGAGATAGTAGGGAGAAGGTTGTTCGGAATGGACTCGGATACTTCGCCGTACCTATTGAGAGTCAGTGAAGCTTCTTAAGTCTTGTCTCTTTAATGATGCAATGAAAGCATACCGAATTAGCAAGCCTTGTGTGGGATCAGAATCATAGGCATCCAGTACATCCTCCCAACTCTCTCTTGTATTTAATGGATCAGCAAGTAGCAAGCGAACTAGCTTGCGTGCGGCAGTCGCATCATTAAGGCCGAGTACTAGTAAAACATCAACAAACAGACCCGAGAATGCTGTTGTGAGGAAGCAACAACCCACCAGCAACACGGATTATAGGCGCTTCACTTTCCAATCCGCGCAAAGCCAGCTGCAATCGGCTGATGTTAACCTGCTCCGTAGCCACACCCTGGATCCGATTTAGGGCCTCGTACAGCTCTCTCAACCGCGGCGGAACATGTCGGGCATGGATCACAGACGATGTAGTGATGGGGCGAGAGGAGAAAAAGGAGAGACGGCTGGCTTCTGGGCGGGAAGAAACAACGCCGTTCCGACGCGTGGACAGGGTCCGTCTCCGTGTTGCGCAGGACGGGCAGTAATACGCTGCAGCTTTGTCCCCAGCACGCGGCAAGCCCTTAGCGAGCGAGCCGCGCAATTTAGGAGGCATTGCTGGGTAAAGAAGGGGGATCTGGCGGAAAAGGTGCAGGGAGGGTATCGGTGATATATGGATTTGGAAGGGCGGATAATTCAAGGTTGGTGTTGAGTCTTGGCGGCCGCGAAGGCCCGTGACTACCGGTTTCCAGCTCTACCACAACAGTATTCTTGCTACACTATAGCGTTCCAGATAGAGATTATTGTGACTAGACCAAACAAAAGAAATGAAAACACAAACTGCCTACATATACCGCACAATAATAAACAAGAAAGGGGTGGGTCATGGTGTATCGATTCATCAACTCATGGAGCCAAGACGTCACGGACGCCTCGATAAATACAACAATAGCCTCTGTCGCACTTCCGATACTCAATGCAATAACGGTCTGTCGCCTTGTGACAGAGAGGACATAAGATTATGTAGCTGGGCCGTTCGCCAGAGGAAAAGCTCCTCGTTATATCGTCCGACTCAAGAGGCGCTTTATACAGGTACGGATCAACATTTTGCATACCGAGGGGAGGCGGGGTGAGCAGGCGCAAAATCAGAGTGGAATGCTTAATGATAGTATCTTTTGCTCATGCTTCTCGACTCTCTCGAGCGGCATCTCGACTCTCTCGAGCGGCATCTCGCTGCCGCCGGCTTCTGCCCGCGCCCGCAGACCTATGACAAATTAGTATACGCCGTTTGAAAACTGTTTCTTTCGCCCAGGGAACTTCTTACATGCTAATCCGCCGAGCTACGGTAGCCAATCCAGCGTCGTTGTCCGCCTCACGCTGAGCACGCTCCAGAGCAGCTTGTCTCTCCTCCTCACTTCGCTTATAGACTTCTTCACTACTGGGTGGAAGATGTTCGTTTTGTATGTCGACCTTACGGGCATCCTCGAAGTTCGTGATGGCCTGCTTGATTCCCTCCGCTCCAAGCATCAAAGTACCCGCAGGAAGGCGACCACCAACCGCCGTCTTAAGTTCCGTGACTCTTTCGGACTCCTCACGCAACACTTGGAAGACTCGTGAAATACGACCAATGGCAAGGATCTTATTCTTAATGGCACGTCGCTTGAATTCGCTGGATTCAACATCCATTGGAACAGGGGGAGAGGGAGGCCCGGTAGGCGAAACGGTCGTAGGGGTATCATCTTCCAATTCCTCCTTCGAGCAAGTGTTAAGGATAGCAATAAGCATATCGGTAATCTTCTCGCCAACGAAGGGAAGAGACCAGGTGAACACGTCCATGAAGTTTGGCAGCCAGTATGGGTGAGGTGTGCAGTTGAATTGACGGATATTCATCACGTTGTTCTCGTACTTCAGGACGGCGGCTTTGTTGTTGTACACGTCCAGGTAGTTGGGAGCGCTAAAGATAGTCATCACGCTAGGGAAGCCTGTGGTTCTTGTTTTCCGGTACATGCGGTATCCGGCATCCTGGGCCTCGTGGGCACGGATAATGGAGAGGAGGTTGTTCTTTTCGAGGAAAGCGCAGGCGGCAGGGTACGAGAAAAAGTAGGAGCATCCGCGAACACTGTTGTGAACAAAATAGTCCCCAGTCTTCTCCTGGCCGAATTCCTCCAGAGGATCAGCCCAAAGAATGTCGCACATCAAGCCATGAGTTGGTGGCTCCCTGAAACGATCAATCTGCGGGGCCAACATCAGCACCTGGCATTGCTACTGTTATAGGAATTGCTGAACTTACCGACTTGATATCCTCCAGGGTGTGCAATTCGGGGCTTAGACCGCCATGAATACACAGGAACTGCTTGTTCATGACCGCCGCCAGCGGCAAGGAGCAAAAGGATTCAATGCAAGCCTCGTAGATGCGCTCGCTGTATTTGTGCTTACACTCCAATTTGAAGGTGAAGTAATCCGTCAAATGCCTGCACTCATGATTGCCTCGCAGTAGCCAGAGCGTATTCGGGTACCAGATCTTCAGGGCCCAGAGGTAGAGGACACACTGCACAAGGTCAGACCACTTGCGCCACACAACCTAGTGACGGCACCAAAGCCCAATGAACTCACTTCAATGCTGAAATAACCTCTGTCAACATAGTCGCCTAGGAATAGATATCTCGTCTCCGAGGGATCGCCGCCGACTTCGAAAAGCTTCATCAAATCGTAATATTGTCCGTGAACGTCGCCACACACGGTGATGGGGGCATCCATCTCCAGCAAATTCGGCTCTGCCTTCAACAACTGCGTGCCCGCATGTATAATCCATAGCGCCTGGTCTTCGGTAAGACGACCTTCACGATAAAAGTGCTGTTTCAGGAACTGGAGGTTTGGCTTGGAGGGGTCCTCAGGGGACCAAAACTGTTCATCCGTCGGCGTCTGTAACGCCGGCGCTTGCACCTCTGTAGGATCGCAAAATCGTTAGGATAAAATGCACAGAGAAACAATAGGTAACGATGTATGCCCTACCCTTAATCACCCGCTCCATGGTTGACACCTGGGTGCCATCTTCCATGGTATGCAACGTGAAGTCAATCTCCGGGACTGGCTTCTTCTCCGTCACCGCTCGCGCTATTGTGCTGTCCATCTTGAAACGAGTTGGCTGGAAGGCTCACGACGAGGGTCTTGAAAATCGTAAGAATCCGCGACCCCAGAAGATAGAGCGGGAGCGAAGAAAAGGGGGGTGGGAGGGGGAGACTTGACAGCGCGGAGAACCGATGTTTGGTGGGGTTAGAGCGCGGCGGGATCTCACACGCGAGGAGAATCGCCCGAGTTGAGGCTGAGATATGGTTGACCCTAAGGTTGGGAATGTGGCACGTTTAATTCTTAAAAAAATCAAAAAATGAGCTTCTTCAAACCCAGTTGGGATAGAAAAGAAAAGGAAAAAGAAAAAAAAAAAAAAAGATAAGCTAAGAAAAGCACACTAGCTGAGTGGAGTGAGTAAAGGGGGGTTTTTTTGTTCTCTTTCTAAAAAAAAAAATAAAGGTTTAAACGTGGGTCGTGTGTGAATATAATAATTAACCAGAGACAAGGACGACTCTGAGATACTGGGCAGGGTAAAAGGGCAGTGAAAGATCCAGGCAGTTTAAAGCAGTGGTAACCGATAGTATTGCTACTATTATCGGCTACTACAGACTAAGACAGATGCCTTTCCAACTCCACTGATATAACATGCTAAGCTTAATATAGATAGCGCCTAAACCGACGTCCAGTCCTCGGTCATCCATCGGATTAATATCAGACCTTTCGAAATACTAGCGTGTACCATATAAGAGTCTAGATCTGGACCTCTAGAAGACGAGAAGTTTGAGTATATACTATTTAACATTAGCAAAAATAAAGTCACAGTTACTGGCTCATGTATCCAATAGTAAATCTCCAAATATCACAACTATCCGACCTACTCCTGGTCTACAGGTTACTTGCCAATGATACAAGTGGTATTCATGTTGTATTCGCTTCACAAGTCGCTACAGCCACGCAGAATGAGGGTCCGTTAGATGCAAGCGAGAAAAGAGTAGTTGGACAGAGGGGAAGACTATCAAATTTCCGTGGCCTAGACGCCAGATTCATCTTATCACGCGCGGAACACCAGGCTTCCATTCTGATTTTCAATCCGTTCATCTAGACGAATACCTTGTCTCTCTCTGTAACCACCGTCTCTCTTCGGAAGATCGGCTTCAAGCCAAAACCCGTCACCCTTGGGGTTTAGATTAATATTCCTTGCCGAATTTGCAAAGTTCTGGCCCTCCCAAGTAAACCAGCCTAGCCAACATTAGTTCATCCACGAGGGGGAATGTCCGCCAAGTACTAATGGTATAAAAGGTTTTGTATAGAAATACCCACCATCTGAATTTCCAATATGTCTGTTCAGGTCCAGCCTGGTTTCTTGGTCACGACCCGCCGTGTCCTTTGCGTTGCAAACTAAGGTGGATCCCTCAAGCCGAATATTGGTGGAGGAGGTCGAAAATCCCATTTTGTTAACCCTGGTGCAGAGATGATGATGTCTTACTGGCTTGCGTACTGGGAGAAAGACAAAGAATATCTGGAAACAAGGAGCAGAAGAAGAGAGCAGTCGATCAGAAAAGCTCAACCAGAGAGGATCATGTTGCATTCTTTATACCCCGCGTGCTTGACATTAAGTTTCCTCATCACCTGACCAGCTTCGAATCGCCATTTGGCTGGACTTTGATGATAGTGACTCGATTGGTGAGGCCGAACTCTTCCTGTATGCACGACCACGTCGGTCGACGACCAAGAGGTGTCTCCTACATATGCGAGATTTTTTTTCGGGCAGTGACCCCTCCACATGTGATTCCGCTTGCACATTATTTGCCAGCGCTGCTAGGTAGTAAGGGTTTGGGCCATTTTGTGATGCAGATGTGATTGCTTCAGTTGTGGTTTAATACATACATGATCAAACAGCCAGAGTGTGTAACTCGGTAGTTATCATTAGATATCTTTCAACGTCGAAAACAGAGACTAAAATACGAGTATCTTCAGATCCAACTTAACAACGCAAGATGTCTATAAAAAGCAATCAAGTCAGATGCAGCTACTACAATAGTAGGATTATGAGGGTGGGTCAAGACTGGGCGGAACACATTGAAGTCAATCTAAAAATTGGGGGATCCATGGAATCGCATGAGCTATGACAGGTAATTTATCATTTAGTATTACCGTCCTCCGTATTTATCGTATTAAAAAGTACCGATGGCGTCACGGGGTTTTCCCCTCCAGGAATCTAGAGTATAACCTCTCTCTCACTATCTTGAACAACAACCCTTAAATCAAGTTCTAACTGACCTCTTTCGGCTCATTCTCCCAGGCCAATCTTCTCTCAATTACCAATAATGTATGAATCCTACCGTAAGTTCCCTCTTATCCCCCTTATCGCAGCTTTTATACTAATCATCTATCTGTCCGTTTGTCCAGGCCCGCACCCGCTGCTGGCGCAAGTACCCTTGACCGTCTCCCCGTTTATCAACCTCCCTTCCTCAGTTACCCTTCCCTACACCTACAAATCACTTCCGACCACCCTTCCGGCGTCCGTAACTGTTGACCCCAGTAATCCCGAGACCAAACCCCGCTATGTCGTCTCCGCGAGCGGTGAACATGCCGCATCTCCCGAAGAAATCCTAGCCTCATGCAAATCCCTTGAAGAGCTGCTCAACAAGAACCGCACGGATGCAGAGAAGGCCATACAAAACTGGGAGGGGTCCGTTGTGCAGCGCGATCTCGCGGAGAAGAGACGGGTTGCGCCCGGGTGGTTGGACCGGGAAGAGAAGCTACTACAACCGAGTAGATCCATGGGGAGCCCTAGACCCTCGGGGGAACCGGAACACAGCTTGCTGGACAGCTTGTCTACGGATCCAGAGGCGTCGAAGCTACCGTCGATGAATCCACGCGACGAGGGTGCGGAGCTGGACAGAGTGTTTGGGGGGTTGAACGTAAAATGAGGGGTCGCGATCAATTGAACGTCAGGTACAACCACCTCCCCTTGACATGGCAGCGTCAGCGTTCTCTGCCACGATGTGAACCGTCGGGGAAAGTCACCGATTGGACCACTCCCGTCGAGCTTGCGGCAGATTTGGCAGGTTCAGCTGCACTCCGTCTGCAGATTGCAAAGCCTTTGTCATGTCAGAATCCTGCAGCTTCAGCAGACGAAACTCGGTATACGGCACTATTGCCTTGAATCGGCTCGTATACAGAAAGGATATGATGGAGATCTTGCAACAATGGATTTCTGCGGGGAAGTTCTCTGTACAGTCGGACCCAGTTTTAATCTTATCTGGTAATGCGCATTGTCTGCGGTTTTGTAGGTTTATACGCAAGGAACAAGGTGTATTATACGGATTATATGTATTGCTTTCAAACCCATACTTTCACTATACTATCATTAAGCTAAGCTGTCATCTTTCTTGGAAAGGACAACAAAAAATGCAATTGAATTGTGTTCAAGTAGGTAAAAGCGATCTACCCCACCGCCTACCACAGCGACAGCCCCTCCGCCTTTGTCCCGTATCGAAGCTTACCTCTCCGCCAAAGCTCCCTGGCAGAAATATTAAAACCACCGTCAACCAAAACCTCCCTCAACAACACCTCTCCACAACCCTCTCCAGACAAACCCAAAATAAAAACAAAAAATAAAAATGGAACCCCTCCAGACACCGCCAGATACCTCCTCCTTCGTCCTTCTCGCCGACCACCAATCGCGCACCCCTTCCTCCTTCCACTCCGGCCCCGCAGTCCTCCACTACCACAGCAAGCACTGCAAGCTATCCATCCTGGAGCATGAGCTCCTAGCCAATCCGACTCCCAACTCCCTCCGCGGTGCAGACGCGACCACCCCCGCGAACGGAACAGAGACTCAGAACGGCGACGCCGACAGCCGGGAGCTTGTCATCGATGGCGTAGACGTCTGGGTGACTTCCGAGTAAGTACTTACCTATTTACCTCTCTCTCTGTATACCCCGAAGAGTACTACGTATGGAATGGATGAATAGAAGCTAATATGGCGCTGACCGTAGTAAATTCCTCCTCTATAACCCGACCCACCAGAAAGGCCTCTCAATCCCATACCCCAGCATCTCCTTGCACGCGATCCAGCGCCTCACTCTCCCAGATACCCAAACCGAAGTGCAAGGCCTATACATGCAAATTGCGCTCCCCGAGCAACCAGGCGCCCAGGAGGACGACTTCGAAGAATGCATTACGATGACCGTTGTCCCGCCTCCCGAGTCCCAGCCGCAGCAGCAATCCGAGGAGGATAACAAGCCAGAGGAGACGCCCACACAGGCGCTGTATAATGCCGTGTCGGCGTGTTCGAATCTGCACCCGGACCCGATGAGCGACGATGAGGACGAGGGTGGTGCTGCTGGCTCGGGACTGTTTTCGTCTGGGCTTGTGGAGATGGGCAGTGGCGATGGTGGGCTGCCGCCGCCGATGGATGGGAGCTCGGGGTGGATTACGGCGGATAATATGCATGAGTTTTTTGATGAGCAGGGTAATTGGATCGGGGGTGGGGAGGAGCCGAGCTTACCTCTTGGTCCGGGGGCGGGCACTGTAAGGGCTCGTGAGGGGGAGGATGGTGATGGGGATAGGGAGATGCAGGATGATGAGGAGACGAAATGGAGGAGGACAGATTAGATGAAGTCTTTCTTTTTTGGTAGGAATTATGAATAGACGCCGTAGTGTAAACAATGACGGGTTTTTTTAAGTTAAGATTTGGGAATTTGGGAATGAATCAATGCTCTTTGAACGAGTTACGGGACTTATGTTGGCTGAATTTATTCGATGGATAACCTTACTATAGTGTCTTGGGGGAAAAAGCCATAAAATGAGATATAAATACATGCTATATATTATTTGTGTTTCACCTACGCCTATCTAACAATACAGTGGATATCAACCGTTCGCCTGTGCATCGAGGACCAAAAGAAAACAAAAGCACCCGATCTCGCCCTGAACACCCTGAAAAAGCATAGAATACAACACATAGTAGCAGCTACCTGAGCGCGCAATACAATCAATTAATTATTCTTTCAAGAACCCCTCCCCATCATAGAGACTACCCGGCGTCGCAGCGCCAATGCCTAATCCCACTGTCTTCCTGACGGGTGTTGAGAATTCGGGTCGGGCACTCTTCAGACGTTCCGGCTTCCGAGGCGATGAGTCACCAGGGAGTTCTGCGGGCCCAGACTCTTCGGAGATGATGGAGACGATGGACTTTTTGGTGGGACGACGACTCGGGGTGCGAACGTGATCCTCCCAGATCAGGACGTTGGGGTTCCCAGCTCTGCTGGAACTGTGGGAGGGTGGACGCTCGGACGGCAAGATGGATAGATGTTCTTGTGTAGATAACGAGTCGTCCGTTGTCTGCTTCTCTTGTTCACTCATATGTTGACTGTGAGGTCGCGGTGAGCTGGAGGTGGTGGTTTTGGCGCGCTGCATCGAGTCGGTTGACAGGCGATTTAATCCATGCCTCATGCTCTGGCTGCGAGGGCGGGCGGGAGGGCTGGAAGCGTTGACGCTGTTTTCGACTAGATGGGACCTGACGCTATTGCGGCGCGGTCGGACTGGCTGGCTGCGTGGCCCTTTGACAGCAGACCGGCGAGGACTACCTGGACTCGGGGCATTTTCGTATGCTGTTGGCGAGCCGCTGTACTTAGGAAGAATCCAAACCGGAGCAGGCTTGTCAGGTGAAGGGGTATTGGTCAGGCTGTCTCCTATAGCTGGAGGCAGTGTAGTGATAATCTCAGGAAGGACCTTGTCCATGCCGAGGTTAAGTGTTGTACTCAGTACACTGTCCATCGAGTCATCTCGGCTATGCTTCCGCTTCTTAGCTGGGGCTACGGCTGTCGAGTTTCGGTACGGAGGTGGGAAGTTTTCATAAGAGATCTCGGAGAGGTGTGAGGCGTCCCCTTGTTGGTCGGAGCCAGACCGACTCATGGAGAAACCAGACGAACTTGAGCATAAAGATGACATATTTGGAGTGGATAGACCGGAAACCTGTGATGAATGCTTATAAACCTCATCCAAGTCCTCCGGCTCTTCTACCATTGGAGCAAATGTAGTTGCTCCAAAGGTAATAGGCGGCTGGATCGATATCCGGACACAGTTCTGTCGTCGATGGCCCTTTCGGGGACGGTTACCACCTTTCATAGCGGAGGCTAACGGGGGCCTGAGATAACCATTGGAAGAAGGCAATTGGGACTCTGAGATAGCCGAAACATTGGTCCATCCAGGAGTAGTTGCGCGACCGAAACCAGCAGGCGCGCTCTCACAGAATGGGTCATTTTCCAGCCCTTGGTTTCCGTGCAGAGAGTGTCGTCGTAGCTGACTAAAATGGGGCAGTAGGGCAGGGTTACGACCCGCCACATTCAACGGATGGACGAGCTCTAGTTCAGTGCACGACAGAGACTCTCTTCTGGGCGGCCGTACGTTAAGGGATTCGCTTCTTCGTGGAGGTGTGCCAATGCGTTGTGTGATTTGAGGAGGACTACGTGCAGTTAAACTCCGGCGAGGAGAAACACGATCCGGCTCGAGTCTTTGCGCCTCTCCTGGCAGGGAGCCCGCTGGGAAGACAAATGGGGCTGGTAACCTTGAGCGTAACGGAAAAGTCTTTCCGACGTCGTTGGCACTGTAAGGGAATAAAGTGGGACAAGGAGGCAAGGCTGGCGATGCAAATACACTATCTATGCCAGCCGAAGCCCTCTTGCTTTCGTTCATAATGGAGCTATCAGCGGTCTCCAGACTCAGCGAGGAGAACCGCAGGGAGTCATTCTTGGACAGTCGGAATCGGTTCGGCGGGTACGCACACGGCGGCGGCGGCGGCACTGGTTGGTCTGGGACAGCACCTGGTGTTTGAGCGATAATGCTTGCCGTTCGTGGACGCATGCAAGCTAAGTCGAATGAATTGCATCTATCCTCCATGACTGGAAAGAGGCC
The DNA here is from genome assembly GCA_009193595.1 of Aspergillus bertholletiae. Classification (NCBI taxonomy): domain Eukaryota; kingdom Fungi; phylum Ascomycota; class Eurotiomycetes; order Eurotiales; family Aspergillaceae; genus Aspergillus; species Aspergillus bertholletiae. The sequence continues at coordinate 12,858 of ML736290.1, forward strand.
GCTCAAATGCTCCCTCTGGCATATTGTTGGTCCTGGCCCTGATATCGGCCGTATACCTTGATCGGCATCGTGATTCTTATGTTCCTTGTCTGGTGTATGCCTGGGTGTAGTTTCTGCTGGTAATTCAAGAGCCCCATCAACTGCAGAGATCGAAACGTCGTCCCTTGGTGAGGAGCCCCTGCGCGCGGCCGGCGGCCCGTCGACATACTCCGTCAATGGCGTCAAAGAGCTAATCCGGTGCGGCCTGAGCAGCCTCGATTGTCGGCGGCAGCCCGACAGGGAACGGCACAATGAATGACCCTTCTCCGTCCGTTGAGACATGGCATCCGAGTCGTCTTGTGAATGAGCTAAGCTTTCGTGGGACTGTAGCACACCCCACTCATTGGGCCGCCCGTATGGAAGTTGACCATACTGGCGCAGTATGGAGCCTTCTTCTCGCGACAGGTCTGTCAATGTCTCTGCCGGGAAGGTCTGCAGACCGAGGAATTGCTTTCCAGAGAACCGACGCCGCTTCTGGCGTACCCTAAGCCATATCAGGGTGCTGCTGACTCCCGCCACGATGCAGATAGCTGCACAGACTACTGCTATCGCGACAACGGACGACAATTCCAACATGGTTGATTCCTCTTATGGTGGCCGACAGACTTTATTGGTGACCAACGCAGGAGCCCATTCATCCAGAGTGCGCGATTCTTTGTCTGCGTGAATATTCCAAAGGCAGCGTGCTGCTGCCTGGAATGGTTCGTTAAGAACGTCCCGGACGGCGAGGGAACCTCCTGACAGTGCACGCAAACACAATCCACGGTAGCAACGCACAAGGCAAAATACAAAAACAGATGCATTGCAGAAGGAAAGGGTAGGCTGGTGGGAACGGGGGGAGGCGTCTGTTATGGAAAAGCCATTCGTCGCTGTGGAATGTGGTTGCATTACAGTTCATTACGCGAGGAATGTTGCGATACTCAAATCTTCAGACTCCGTATCCTCGGGCCTTTGATAGTTAATTGAATCACCAACTCTAGGGCATCGTTGTAACATACAGTGGCGCCTTCAAACATTTAAGAAAAAGGTTTCTAGTGACACCTGTATGTTCACGCCGTCGGAATGGGGCATTTTACGGTTCGGATGATCCCCAAGGAGTCATCCTCAGAGAAGCGTTGTCCACCCTTCATCGCACAATAGATAGCCGCGGACGCGCAGTAGAAAACGTAGTCCACAGTCAAAGATCGTATTTCCATTGTGCCGCGAGAACGGTTTAGCGTCCAAGTACGGAGTACAGAAGTGCGCACAAGATAGGGCACGACGTGTCCATCGTGACCCGTCATTGCTTAGTAACCACAGGCATACATACCAGCGACTGAAAGATTCCAGGGAGTCCTTAGCGCGTGCATCTCCAAGAAAACGGTCTTGTTCTCTTGCAGGGTATGTGAGCCCTGTGCGAAATCCCTCGTCGTGGCACGATTGAGGTCATCTTGTTCCCATCGATGACGCGATATGCTGTTTGGCCATTCTATCTTACCCGCCGACCAATGGCGATGGCAGATCATATGGAAAGACACAGCGAAGTTCGCGTGGGGTGTGCTCAGATGCGAGAGATGGACACAGTGATGCGTCGTCGCGACCTGAATATTTCCTAGAAACATCTACGTTATGTCGATGAACGCCTGGTTTGATGACCATTAGCGTTCAATTGCCAGTTGTCACTTAGTTGGTGGGTAAACTCGATCTCATCGAGGACAGATCATTGGTCGAGGAGAGATGCAATGAAGGGTGAGAATCCGCGTCTGGATGCTGGAATGATCATCGCCAATCCTGCCTGGTGCGGCCTCAGGCATGAATCACGGGAAGCGGATCCAGGGACGAAAGGGAAGAAGTTAAGAACATCATTTATGGAGTACGACTCGATTAACACCTCCGGGGGAGACCCACACAACCCTCTCTCTCCCCTCCCTTCCTCACTCTCTCAAAACAAAGCCACCCCACTTCACAAAGAAAGACGAAATCGAAAAGGAAAGAAAAAACAACAAAGAAAAAGAAAGATGGAAAAACGAATGGGTCTCACCGCAGAAATGACAGGGAAGAACCCATGGGATGGCCGAATTTAATTCGTCTCGGACCAGGCATGAAAGTTCGCGCGGATTCCCTCCCCCACCGTCCGTCACAATGAATCCCACCTTTAAGACCTTGGGTCCCGCTGGGTCTGGGGCGGCATAGCGTCATAAAACCCACCCGGGCCCAGAACTCGACCTTTCATAGACCGTACGTGTTGAGATGTGGAAGGTCCGTCGCTATTGAACCTTGTTGGACCGAGTAGTGTGTATGCAACGCAAAGCATGAACAGACATGAGACGCAGCACAAAATAATCCAATATTCAAAAATTCAAAAAACGAATAATCAATCACGTCCACCCCGCCGTAATCTTTCTCACCGATCCTCGAGAGAATTCGGGCTGGGCAGTTCCGGTGCTTATATATAGTTATCGACGATGGACAGCTCGACTTTTCCCCCTCCTCTCCTCACTAGTACTGTTACTACCGACTACCTCTTATCTCTACCTTTTCTCCCCTCCCCCCCCCCGGCTTATTTCTACCGGTCTAATATAGAACACCCTCGTCATAATGGCTGCCAACCCCGTTCAGAATGGTCTCTTCGTCCATGACAACACGACTGCCCCAGAGCACCCCAGCTTGCTGAGTATGTTCTCTCTGAAGGGCAAGACCGCCATCGTTACTGGTGCTGGCGCTGGTATCGGTCTCGCTGTCGCCAACGGACTTGCGGAAGCTGGTGCCAACGTTGCCCTGTGGTGGAACACTAACGACAAGTGTCCCGAGCGTGCCGCTGAGATCGCCTCCAAGTACGGCGTCCAGAGTATGTTCCCTTCACTCATCTCATCGGTTAAAAGTCCGGTGGCTCTCTCAGATTTTGGGCGTTTTGCTGACTGTGCCCAGCCAAGGCCTACCAAGTCAACATCACCAACGCCGAGGCCGTGCAGAAGGCTATTGACCAGACCGTGAAGGACTTCAATGGCCGACTCGACGTCTTCATTGCCAATGCCGGTATTCCCTGGACCCAGGGTCCTATGGTTGATGGCCCTCTCACACACTACACCGACGTGGTCAGCATTGACCTCGACGGCACCTTCTACTGTGCCAAGGCTGCTGCCGCTCACTGGAGAAGACAGAAGGAGGAGGGAACCGACCTCAACGGCAACAAGTTGACCAACTTTACCTACGGCAGCTTCGTGGCTACAGCTTCTATGAGCGGTCACATTGTCAACTTCCCTCAGATGCAAGCTGCCTACAACGCTGCCAAGGCCGCTGTTATCCATCTCTGTAAGTACCCACTTGGTTTCCTCGCTCCAGAGGTCATCTAGGCTAACGTAACCAGGCAAATCTCTGTCGGTCGAGTGGGTGAAGTATGCCCGTGCCAACACCATCTCCCCCGGCTACATTGCGACCGAGATCTCCAACTTCGTGCCCGAGGAGACGAAGAACATCTGGCGGGACAAGATCCCCATGGGCCGTGAGGGTCGTCCCGAGGAATTGAAGGGTGCCTACCTCTACCTTGCCTCCGACGCCTCGAGCTATACCACCGGAGCAGACCTGGTTGTCGACGGTGGCTACTGCGCTCCATAAATGATATCCCTTGTTAATCTATTCTATGCGGCGATTGCTTTACATATCAGGGTTATACATAAACGGCTTCAGACGATAAACAATAGATGAATAAACGATCTTTGGATATCTACAATGTACTCTGTAGTGCATATGAAGTCTTGAAATGTAAGTTCAACCCTTGCGGTCTGGGTGGCGGGGGTTTGATGAGGGTTCCTAGACAACGATTAAATTCAGGGCTGTAGATGGTGCCACGAAACCTTACAGCGGTGGCTTGCAGCATGTCATGTCTTGGCCTAAGGGGACTGGCGCGTGACTGTTGCAATGGAAACTTACGCCCAACAATTACCAGGTTTAGACGTAGTTCTTGACTTCTCTCCCTCTCTTATCAGCTGTCATCCAATAGCCTAAACCCCCTGTTCACGGCCACGCCGTCGCGCCGGACAAAAACTTCCTACTACAGATCGAGTGCTCCTGCCCACCAAGTTAGTTAATAGCAGAAATTATCAATTATTTGTCTCAAGGTTGTTGCTGTATCTTAATGGACAATTCCCAATGCTAAGCTAGGCCAGTCCAAGATTGTTGCCAGCCCAACCGCCGTGCCCTATTAGCAATATATTTTCTAACGAACTAGGGGTGGTATTCTGACAGTACCACACTGCCCTACGACACTCCCAACTACCAAGGTAACTGTAGATGTCTGTAAATGTCTGCAGACATCTGAAGGTGCCTCAGGCATATCAATCACCTGATCGTGATCTATTCCTTTGTTCTATACCACATATATAGGACCTCATGTCTCCCAGTTCTAGCTTTAGTTTCTAGTTTCTAGTTTCTTTTAGATTCATCAAGAATTCAAGATATTTTGTTTTGACACCTTCCTTCAACCGTCCACAGTAACTAATGGCGCAACCCTAGTCGGACGCATGTGTCCTGTCATGGTGCCCTTCAGAAAATATCAAAATGAAAAGCCAATGAGATAGTCAGAGAGAAACCGCTTCCCCAGAAGATTGCATGTATGCAGGCTTAAAAGGTAGGATCCTCGTTTCAGCGCTTGCAACAAGCAATGCCCTCATGAGTAATGCATGTTTGCAGTCATAATTGGACAGCAGGAGGTTTGGCTTAATAGGTATTTTTTTTTTTACCTTAGCCGGGGCGCATTCGCTAGAATGATCTGTTTGATAATCGGTCTGTCGCATATCTTTCAATGATCTAGTTCCGAAGAGGTCTCTAACCTGAAGCGTTTTAACGTGACATGAGGCCTTCCAAGATTTCACTCGTTATATCTGTTGCATGACGTTTGAAGACCGGCTCCCTGACACCGCTCATGTTATGAAGAGCTGACTGTTAGATATACTCCTGATAAGTAGTGTGATATATGGTGCATGCCGTGCTGGATTACAACAGACGCAGATAGACTGAGGATCCTTCCATCAAAGCCGGATCTATAGACGACGGTCCTATGTCCGTCTCGGTGGTGCCTAACACTAGTGATATAGAAAGATACTAAGCACGGGGCGTGTATTGTGACCTTTCCCCAGCTTCTAATTCAGCCACCACGCTAGATTGCTATGAGCCTAGATTATCAAATACAGATTGACCACACAACTCTACTATATATCGACTGACAAACACTATTCAACCAGCACTCTAATTGAATCCTAAAGCCCCTTCTTGATTAAAGGCAACTAGATGCTCGGCCCCTTCAATAAAGACTATATTCCTCACATTGCCGTGTACTGACCCCCCGCCAGTCACGCACGCCCAGTGGGTGCGTAGCCTCTGATATATCACGTAGAAACGTATAACGATTCAGGCAATGTCAAAAGGTATCTCATAAGACATAAACCTTCGAGATGCCAACCTCGCCAGTCCACAGAACTATATCTGCTTGTAATAATATCCGTTTGTGGGATACTTTATCAAGATGCTTTTGATTGGCTCCTTAGGACTGATAATGCTCCCACATCTACGCCGCTGATACACCATTATGGTCATTGACCAAGAAAAGAAAAGAAAAAAAAAATTATTAAGCTGAATTTTGATAGAGAGAACCTCCCCATTGAAGGGGATAGATTTCTATCTCGCTAGATCCGCTAGGGGCAAAAAGAAATGCCTCCAACGAGAATCGAACTCGTGCTTGCGGATTGCAACTCCTTTAGATAGGAATCGTCATAATGCTATATGAGACCGCCGTCCTAACCACTAGACTATGGAGACCCAGCTGTGATTCGTGCGCCTTTTCTTGCGTTATGAAGGTGGGGTCATTGTCAGCATCATCATCATCACTATTTATGGTCAGTCATAAGACCACACTGGTCCCTACTAAGGTTCTGGCCATACGAGCATCCACGGAACTGACTGTCAGGTGCTTAGATCATATCAACCTTAAAAAAGCATATTGATAGTCAGCTTACAGCTTCCTTGCATTTCCTTATTTGCGAACTCGAGGGCTGCACTGCCGTGTGGAACGGACATCGGCCCGCCCTAATGGTTATAACTTATAAGTAGTTGTCTGAATTTGATCGGTAGAGATATAGTAAGTTATAATTGTAGACGCTGTATTTACTTCACTGTAAATACTTTCCATTGATACTAGTTGCTAGTGTGAGTGCTTTTGCATTTACTGTTTGGTGGTGTACAAGCTGACCTAATAGCATGTTGCTTGCTAGTTAAATTTTCCTGCAACCTACGTCGCTTAAAATGTATAAGATGTACTAGTATCGGTGCTTAGCATTGGTATGCATTGGTACTCTGATCTTTCTTTCTTTCTTCCTTCTTCCTCCTCTTTTTCTTTAGCTCAAGGCAAGGTAAAGCAGCACTCCAATGCATACGCCCAATCGGGCATGTACTACTAATATCTATATATGTCTTGACTCTTTAGTATTTATCTACTAAGGGCTAAACGCAGACAATACCTATAATCTATCTATAGTAGCTCTGGCTGGTTCCTTCCATGAGTATACTACTAATATACCCAGAATCAATTAGTCACTGCTGCTGTGCAAACCAACCTGTACCCCATTTCAGGGTAGTTGGCCCTGTTTGGTTATTCCAATTGGTAGCTGGATGTTACCTACTTCCTCATCTAGAAGTGGCTATATTGCTTGTTCCAAGATTTAGGTAGTAGTAGTTAGTTGAATTCTTTACTATTGCGCTAAATGAGGAACTACTAACTAATACACAGTGTAGAGTATACAAACGCTATGCTCGATTCATTCTAACATTACTAAATATTACTCAACATTGCACTAGTAATTCAATCACCTATGACTAGAGACTGTGTCCATGATCGAAGGATACTCTATTCCGGCTTTTGGAAGTTCGTTCCATGTCGAAGAGGCCATACCTATCACTAAATAAATAAGTATAGTATAAAAGTAACCCCCACTAGTACGTATCTATTTATCCGAACCAGTCCCCATATATGGGGTACATGCTTTATTTAGTAAATAAATTAAATCCACCCCCAACACCACAGAGCCACAATGTAGTAGTTATTTCCCTCAACCAAACCCACTTACACCCACCCAACCGAAACAGACCCAGTAATACAATTACTAATACGAAGGACAAGACAAATAAGGATATGAAGAAGACCAAGATGAACAAGACGAAGGAAAGGGCAAAAAAAAAAGATTCAAACATGTAACCCCACAAACAATCCCACCATGTAATCCACCGCGCGATCCCAATTCGCCTGGAATCCGACCCCTCTCTCAATGTGCATCCGCAGCTCCACTTCCCACGCCAGCGTTGGGGGCTCCAGCACTCGTGGGTAGATTGCACCGGTCTCCAGATCGAAGTACCTGGCCAGCGGGGTTGTTCCTGTTGTTGTTAGTTCTGTTAGTACTATTGGTGGTGGTGGTGGTGTTGGCGGGATGCCGGGGCACCATGCGGGGAAACCCGGATCGTCGGTTGATGTTGTTGATGGATATGAGGGGGCGGTGGAGCTAGAGTATGTTGGGGCTGTTGGCCAGTGCGTGTTATTTTCTTTCTTTCTTGGTTGTACGGTTTTCCTTTCTTTCTGCTTGGATTTGTTTTATATTTATATATTTATATATTTTGTTTTTCCTTTTTTTTTGTGTGTGTATATTTCTTTTGGCGAGGGATATGGGAGGGAAAAGAAGGAAGAGGTGGTTGTACAGTAAACAGCATTAGTGAGTACATACCATTGATGTTCAAGGTCGGCGTCAACCTCGAATCCTGTATCACGTAGCCCAACGTAGTGGTTCTCGGGACCAAAGACCTGGGCGCAGCGGCTAAGACCGCGGCTGATCGAGGCCCGGTTAAAGAAGACGAGGAATATGGCTGTGAGGACAAGACAAGTAGCCGGGTAGAGAGTAACGATCATGGGTTCAACTTCGGCCATTGGATACGGAGTCAATCTTTGTTTTGACTTTTTTGTCGTCTGGGTTGCCTTTGTATGTTGTGGTATCCTGGACTATGGGATTGTATAGTATCTTCTTTTTTTATCTTTTCTTTTCTTTTCTTTTTATCTTTGAGAGTGCAAAATATGAAGTAGTATCTTATCCGTTGTTGATGGTGGTGGTGGTGGTTTTCCATAATGGAGGATATGAGAGTGAATCCCTTGGAAACTTACCATGGGGGGAGACTCAGAGAGATCTACTGATCGAGATAGATAGAGACTGCAGTATGAAAAGAATGTTACTGGGAATTTTGCAGGTTCCAATGGGCTATTGTATAGATTGGGGTTTCAGGTTCCTATTATTGTATTTATGCATGTCATGATCTCCGCGGTGTAGATCGAACCCCCCCCGGAACACAGAGCCCTATGATCAACACACCCACGCAGACAATGCAGGGCACAATGCAATACAGACAGGACAATAACACCAAGTTGGGGTTGACACTCGATAATAGCGGATTAAAAGAAGGCATTCGTCGTCCTTATTGTGTTTCACCGCAACCCAGTGATGGGGTCACGGGCGTCAACGACAAAAGTCAGGTGGGGGTCCATTTGATGTAGATCGCCCAATGCTCGTCAGACGTCATAGCCATGGAAAGATAATGAACCGGAATGGTTATAGAGAGGCGTAATCGCTGAGTTGGATTTCGTTCTATTTCATTTTAATTTTTTTTTATATGATTTCCCCCCCCCCTACGTAGTGGAAGTGACATAGGATTATGACGATTCCTTATCGCAATAGACATCCAAGGGCACCGCGTACACGCATCCAGCGTCAGCCGACCAGCGACCAACATAAGACCGGAAGATCAAGAACCTTGACAGACACTCCAGATATGAAGCTCCTAGAGCAAATAACAATGGTAAGTGTCGGGTCTTGGGAAATAAAATCTTTAAAAATAAAGTCCAGAAAACAATATGAAAAATCAACGTTGGCTAACATGAGCAGAATATCGCAATACAAGAAGCCCTAACATGCACTACTTGCACTATCGACCCACCGAACCTAACCTTCGGTGGAGACGATAGCTCGGAGAAAGATGGTCGAGATGAAGTCGTTGCGGCTGAACGACGCGCCTGGCGCGAGGAATCTCCGCTAGGCACCGTCGTCGCAGCCGGCATCGAAGAAGAATCACTCCTCACAGCACCCACGCCAACCTGTCCGTCCGGGTACGAGCGGTTAATGACACCCTCTCAGATCGAGCTTTACGAGGAGCGAATAGATCGATTCGTCTCCCAAGACCCTAAAAGGAACAAGGAGCTCGCGCGGTACCATGTTGACTATCATATCCACGTGCACTACATGTCTCGCCGGGGAATGCTGGGCTTTTGTCGCGACAACGATGACCGGGACGAACTGAAGAAATGGATGTGGGGGCTAAGGAAATACGAAGAGGCCGAGCGCATGGCAGGGTGTTCAAAGCTCCAGGTCCCAGACTTCAACATCCCCGACAGGGCCCCCTGGCCGGAGGACTGCGGGTTGATGGAACATGAAGAGGGGCTGTGGAGAACGTGGGAGCCGAGGCGACAGAGGCTGGTGCAGCGATCGAAAGTCAAGTGGAAGAGGATCATGAAGGAACGCGAGAAACAGAGACAATTTCAATTCGCACAGCTACGGCTGGCGCACCAGAAATGCAAGGTGCAAAAGGTGAACATCTACTGGGGACAGGGGATGCTTCGAGAAGTGGCACTGGAGTCGCCGTGGTTGTGAGAAGATCGGGGGATCAATGAACTATACCGTGGCAAGACTCAACACAGGAAACATTCGCTTGGCTGATGGCCATCTCATCGTACAGTATATCAACTAGTAAATCGATCAGCATCAGGAAAGCGGTCAAGGAGCAGCCCTTGGTACGTGATATTGAGGAAACTTAGAAAAAAAAAGACCAAGTGTGAAATCAGATAGAAAGGTATCCAGAATCCAAGAACGCCAACTCTTTCCTCACACTCAACGAGCAGTACGGATATCAAATAAGAACATCAACAAACGAAAAAGAAAAGGAACGAAAGAGCGAGAAAGTCCGAAAGGAAGTTAGACAAACGACTGGTCCGAGATGTTTGAGCAGGATGTGTTCTCCACGTCATATGTACCATCACCGAGAGTAAGATCTTGTGGAACACGAGCTGAAACTATCCCGTAGCCTCGCCAGCCTAATGGCAGGAAGCGCATCTCTCAGTGCCCGCTGAGCAATAACTGCGAGGCCACCTGGAAATCAATTAGTTTCCATGTCTATACCTTCTCTTCTGTCCCGGTCATCGGAATGTCTTGGGAAGGCTCGCGGATAGGCTCCTTTACATCAGGCGGAAACGGCGCATCGTGCGACTCGGGCTGTTGAGCTTCGTGCTGAGGCTTGCTGTCGGGCCGCTTCTTGCCCAGCCGCTCGCACCAAAGCTCCGCGCTAACGAGAGTATCATTCACCACTCCGCTCACCTGTGCCATCATGTCTAGGCCTTCCTGCGCTAGAACCAAGATGCGATGGGCGCCGATCGTGGCATCAGAGGATGCCGCACTCGAATCGGGGGGAGGGTTCGACGTCGAAGCTACCTGGAACCGATGTGGCAGGGAGGTGAGGTGTCGGCGGACTAGGTTGCGAGCATTATCCGGCAAGGAGCCTCCGGCATACTTAGAGACGACATCTACAACCTGCTTCAAGGTTGACAAGACATCCTCCCGGACGGCCTGGATACGCTGGGACAGCAAGGAGGTGTCCTGGCTAGTATCATTGTTCTTCTTGGCGTTATCCCATTCATTCAGGGCGCCCTGTAAGGCCACGATGGCTTTCCCCAGCCGTCCGTTTGCCCATCGCAACCAAGTCAAACAATACTGCAAGCTGCGGAGCGACTCCTCGCTCATGGCAACACCCAATCCTGAGGTGGATATCACCAATCGACTCTGCCACGTGGGGTTCGGTCGTGAGGGGCCAAGCTCTTCGTACCTGGGCGACGACTGGTCATCATAAGGCGGGAGGGGCTCGCCCATGGACAGGTCGGAGGAGCTACGCTCCCGGCGAGACGACGACATTGTTTCGCCAGAGCCCTTCTCCAAGTCTACTTCAGTTGGATGTTTATCGCCGCTGACTTTGCGACGTTTCGATCGTTTGGGATCAGTGGAGTTAGATGCACGACGCTGCAGCGCCCATCGTAGACCGCTTTCAACTCCGGTTTTGCGGCCCACAGTGCCAACAGTATTGGCGACGGGGGATCCAATGTTGCGCTCGAGGAACTCAGCTCCCGATTTGAAACGGGGTGAGTATGATTTCGAGCTGGCGTACGCGGAGACGGATCCGTTGATCGCAGATGATATCAGAGGATGGGTCGAAGTCAGCAATGATAAGAGGGGTTCAGGTTGCGGTTTGGGGACGGGACTGGAAGTTTGCTGCGACACTTTGCGAGGAGGCTGACCGTACTCTGGGACGACTCTCCATTAGCATACTTTTAGTGATCTCAGGAGGTTGACACCCGGATGAAACAACGCAGGGGCAGCAGAAAGGACATACCGGTACGGAGCCCCTCCAAAGCCTGTGCAGCCTCAATATCATCCATGGAGAGAACACTGGTGGCTCGACGTGAGCGATCCTCTGCTACCGTGTTGTTGTCGACGTCCATGGTGGTGGTAGGGACATTCTGCACAGAAGGATAGCTGGATGGAGGAGCGGGGAGGGTCGAGGTAATCTGAGGTTTGCCGCTGTTGGCCGTGTTTCGGAGTGAGGAGACGGACGAATCGTTCGGCGTTGAAATGGCGCCTGAACGATTGTCCATGGAGGCCTAAAACCGACTAGTAAAGAATAAGATGATTTAAACGAGCAGTTTTAGGGGCGTTAGCGATATGGCTAGCTCTACTGAATTTGGAGAAAGGACGATCCAGGCTAGCAAAGGCACGCACTAGACTAAGAAAAGAGTGTTGGTTACAAAGATAAATTCATCGAGTCAGTGACTGGGGGCGACGTCTCTCATGTGCTCTTCACGTGAAAATTAGCAAAACCGGCAAACAAAAAAAAAATTCCCCAAAAATTTAAAAATAAAAATAAAAATAATACTCAAAGTATATATATAAAAAAAAAAAGGTAAAAAAAGAAAAAAGAGGGACCGACCCAGTTAATCGGCAAACTACACGGCAAATGTAGACCCAATTCTCCTCCAATCCTCTTCTCAAAAGAACCAAGACAACCCCAGCGAAGCCATAATTTCTCATTTCATGTCGGGGGGGATGATTGCGATCTGACATTGGTACGAAACATTACTACGTCCTAGTATAGGTATGGAGTGCCGTGGGTGATCTGGAACGCCTCAAATTTCCCCTAGTTCCTCCTCATGAAGAATTAATCTATGTTAAATTGTTAATTCCACCGGGGACGCTCAGAACATCAACTCCCTTACGACCTGTCAGGGAGAGAACTGCGCCATGTAACCATAAGATGCATGAGATAATCCAACTTGACCTCTCCAGCTCATTCCAAGCGAATGCAACTTACCCCATTCAATCACATGCCGCCGACCAGCTCGGTCAAAATCCATCTCAACGACCGACACCCAAACGAAACCTTCTCCTCCAAAGGACCGGATGGAGGGAGGTTAGCACTAGGTTAGCCGTCGTGGAGGGCACTAGAATTGGCGTTTCTGTCAACATGATTCATGATTTGCTTCCGCTTTGCTCAGCCTGGGGCAAAATTCGTCACATGTGATTCCCACCAGAAAAGAGTCACCCATAATTAGCCGCTTGACCGCCTACCGCATGCAGTGGCAAGCCACGTCAGTCCCCAACCCACGTGCAACTGCCTTGACCGCCTTCCTGGTTGACTGTGTGATACGTCAATCCCGTGTCCATCACCAGGAGAATTCCATGGATGGGAGTAGTAGTGATTGAGGATCTCTCCAATAAGCTCCATCAACGAGTGAGCTTGTTAGGGCTTGCGTGTCCTGCGACAGTTCTCCATCATGACGATTTTTTCGGAACCATGATAACTATCTAAGTAATGGCTAACTAACTAACTAACTAGTAACTATCACAATTCATTACCTAACCCAACGACAGAAAGGGCTGTAGGGTAAAGTGCGGGACGGGGCCTCCACAAGATGGGATCGCCATTTGACTAGTGGACGTGGGTCGTCGGTACTTTCTTTTCTAGAAGTTTGTGCCTCTGTCCAGTGTCCACCCCCCGGTGAGTGGCTGTTGGGAGGATCTGCAAACAGGGATTCGGATTCTAGCAAACAAGGGCCCCGACGATTGATCTATCTCCCATCATGGATATTGTTGCGACGCATGGGCTGATCTGTAAAGACTGGTTGAGCTGGTCGCTTAAGCGAAGTAATTATTAGAATGGTCTGAAGCTGTTCCCCCCCCCCTCCCCCCGAAGCTTTGATCATGTAGCTAGTGCATTTCGGTGTTTCTATGGTTCAAGTGACCCCTAGGTACTGGACTGTGCCCAGCATAAAACAGGCGAGAAAGGTGAGCAACGAAACAGATATTATGATCTTGACGATGAAACAGTCTGTATGCGATAGTAACGACCACAAGGCAAAATCCTATGTCCAAAAAGACTCCTTAGGTGTCGTTCATGTCGAAATGGTATCTCGGAATCTCGGACCATCGTTGGCTCTACTTTGCTCGTGAGCCTTTGTGGGAACGATAGATTTTAGTTACTAATTTCGAATGGGAAATAGTTATGTCTGTACATTCCTAGAAATAACATCCAATTGGTGGTCCAACAAGACGGGGTCCTCCGAATTAAACCCAGCAGATCAGCGTCTCACAGACTGTCATCCCAGTCATAATACCCGGTAGAAAGTTGCGTCCCTTGAAGCATCGCTATAGCATCGGCCCCTTCATATTCATCGCCACAATCACTGTCTTCATCTTCCACCATGTCTTTGGCTGCCAGCCTTGCGAGCACCCTCTGATTCACCCGATAACAGGCCAAAATCTCATTTATCACTAACCGTGACGGTACATTACTAGCTTTTAATTGGCAGAGGGCCTCCCCAAAGGCATGGAAGACGAAACTCGATTCAGGATGCCTCTTGTACAAGTACGAAGCGAGCAATTGGAGCCACGCATCCTTACTGCATCGCCAGACAAGGATCGCAGTATGATCGCCCTCCGGAGGTGGAATGGCTCTAGCCTGATCAGCAATATCTAACGAGATTGCTGAGAATGAATTTTCGCCCGTAACCGAGCGTTTCCATCTGTCATAGAGATCATCGATTTCCTGGGTGGCAATTTTCAAAATCACATGAAGTTGTCCACCTTCACGTCGGTCTTTCTCGGCTGCCTCCCGGGCCTCGTCCCACGGTCTGGTAAGATCTCTGTCGTGCTCGTACGTGGTCCCCGCTCGAGCTAGTAACCCCTCCAGTTGCGTCAGAACATTGTCCTTTTCCTTTTGAGCAACTTCGAACCGCAGATAGTCTATGATATTGGTGAGCTTGGGTCGTCGACGGGGGTTCCTGTACGCAGGCACATCCCTTGCCCTAGGGCTAATCTTTTTGCGATATGTTCGCCACGCTTGTTCTGGCAAGCAAACCCCTCCCTTGCGACCATCCACCAATTGACCAAGGAGATAGGTAAGCTCTATGGCACCCGGTGAGTCGATCGACTCATCGTAGGATATATTCTCGTGTTCGACTGTGCACATTCCCAGATTAGACATGGTTAGGTTGAACGTAAAGGTGCTTTCAAGAAACTCATCCCATGACTGGATCTTGTTCATTGGCACGTTATATGTCTTAAGACCAAAGTACTCCGGAGGGTATTCCTTAGCGGGTAGGTCTGAATTATGAAACTTCTGGACGATATTTTGGTCCCAACATACCCACGGTGTATCACCATCGTAATCACCACCGGATAGCATGTGAGCCAGTGGTGTGGTCCCAACGGTCGGGAAAACAATAACATCTTTGAAATGCCGGAGCTCTGGCTTCCACACAGCCCTGCGTCGCTGGATATCAGACGGGAGATGTGCGGGGAGCCGAGCTACAAGAACGTCCATACCGTCGAGTATATTGTCTTCAAATTGACCTTGGGGATCACGCCAGTTACTGGAGAAGCCAAAGTGGACTTCATCCTCTTTCAAGACCCCATATGGATCTGCGATGCAGAATGCATAGGTGGAAAGAGGTACTTCAATATGCAGCTGTTCTACATATTGATTTAGCAGGTCTATTAGACATTTCCTCAGGCGCTTCCAAAGAGGGTGGAAAGTCCGAGGTGCAAAGCCGGCCTCCGTCAGTCGGATAACAACCTCTGCATCATCGGCCATCCAATCCTCCAAGCGCCTGGCCTTGTGAAACATTGCGATGTTACTGCTCTCTGCTGGTGGCCTTATCTTTTGTATTAGACTGCGACAGAGAACGGGACTATTCGACTGGACGACCTGCTCAAAGTCTTCATATACCGCCCTAATCCCCGCTCGTGTGAGATCGGCGACATATTCCCGAATATGCCCTCCGCACTCTAAAATAGCCAGGAGTTGAGTGTTCAGGTCCACTGTATGTAAGGATTTGGACCATTTTACAACCTCAAAAGTGAGCTTTTCTTCATCCACAGGCTCTTTCAAATACTTCGGATGCGGCTTAATTTTCAGTTGCGAATCAGATATCTGAATCCATATCTGGCTGTCTGTCGAGATATCAGAATCATGCTTATCTACCATCCACAGGCCCTTAGCCCCAGCGATTCGGCCCTGAAATGCACTAGGGGTGGTCCCAGTAATGCCTAAAGAATCACATATCCGATTGGCTAGGGCCCTAGACATCAGCGCGCAACCATCATTCATGGGGTTCGGGGGATCCTCTAGATGAAGGATCTGCGATGGCTTCAGGGAAACGGCGGCAAGGGTCTTCGAAAGCCCTAATGAGATACGCTGAAACAGTTTGCAGTTTTTCTGCCCTATATTGTCGACTCGCGGCATATGCCAGTCAAACAGAGAATCCAAGCTCATAAGGGTATGGTTCTTACTGGTTTGTTTCGCAGGAGGTATGGGGGGTGCATGCGAGCTCTTATCAAAGTCCACGCCATCAATCGCAAAGAAGTCCACTCTGAACTTCGGCTCTGCATTCGCTTTACGCTTTTGCTTGACCTCTTCTACAAAGAAAGGCTTCCATATCCTCCCCAGACACCGGTGGACATTTTGCGTCAGCCATAGGGCTATGGCTTCCTGGGAAAGGGAAGGGTCGGAGAGCAATGAGAAATGGCGCGGAGGTCGCGACGGTGCAGGGATTTTCAAGCTAAGAAACCTGTCGGATCCAAAACGCCGATGAAATCGACAAGTCCGTTCAGCCTTGAGTGGATTCAAGTTCAGTTTGAAAATGCCTGGTTCGCTCTCCTTACACCACTCTAGATCTCCGGTAAGGACAACCGCTTCTGAGTGTTTATCTGTCTTGAAGCTGCCAATAGCGAAGTCCCAAGCTTTGTTGGTCGGCTTTTCTGGGAGCGGCTTCCTATTGCGTTGGTTATGGCCTTTGATCCATTCCCAGAACTCATCGCGCGTTTTGAAAGAGATCTTCTTCCCAGCCAACATGCGGTCAGAAGAGATATTCCACGCTCTACCTATTCTCTCCAACTCGTATCGATATCGTAAGGGTATAGTGCCTGCAAAGGAGTACTCTTGTGCAAACGGTCCGTATTGAAGGAGGTTATCTATCAGTCGCTGCTCAGCAGATTCGGGAGGCCCGTCAACATGACTCTCGCCCAAGTTTTGTAGCCTCTGGAGTGCTCTCGATTCCTCACTTAGCATATGATTCGCCACCGAATCTTCGCCGTCCAAGTCACTCATGGCCTCAGTAGTGATCGATGTGAATGAGGTATTAAGTTGGCCCTGGCGAGATTCAAAAACAGAGGCTGGCTCAGTAGTTGCGAAACTAACGGTTGGGTCGTCCTGTGCAGGTAACACTGCGTCGTATCGTCGAGCGTGGTCAGGTGCTGTTAATCTTTGGACAAAGGCAGACGGGGCCCCCGTATCATTAATTTTGGGACTTTTGAAAACCTGAGTTGGCAGTGAATCCAAGCTGCTCCCCCCTTCATCTTTGATTAAATCAAGAGGCCCATCCGCAGCAGATCCGGGCTTTACTGGAGAATTTGGAGCGGTGTAGAATTCGTCCCCGTCTTCAGACATTCTTCTTTTCAGTCCGTTCGATGGGCTTAGATGCACTGTGGCTTTTCCAATGATTCCATCCCGACCGTCAAAGAAAGGGGTATGGGAACCCTTGGTCAAGATATACAACTCATCGTCGACCAACTTCATTAGGTATCCGAGACGTTCCTCTCGCTCAATCTCAGAGACATTAGCATCGTAGTTATTTATAAACGGGTCTCTCTTGAACGCGTTCCTTGAATGAAAGCCAGCATTGGGCCACACCTGTCGAGATGCCACCCACTCGTCGAAGTTGTTCAGGGTCTGATTTAAGTCGACATTCCGGTCGTAATAAAGCCGTTTAATGCCCTTATTCAGGCTCCATCCGAGTGACTTTCGGCTAGGCTCGCAAGTCGGAGAGTAAATCTGCGGGTTAGGGATATGTAATCCATATTGTTCGTTAAGTTTGTCGATCAATTGGTATAGATCCTTCCCTCTCCTAGGAGTGTGTGGCAGCGCCATCTCCTTCCAGTGGGGCCCTAGCTAGAAATTCTGAAAGGTATATTTACTCTGTTCCTTAGCTATGACGGCGTATCAAATGTAAAACCATACTCAATGTGCCTGTCGATCGAAGAAGGCGCTGAACCTGTTCGGCTTGTGGAGACCCAGGAAAGTACTGTATGCAAACACGTACTCCGTAAACAAATGTACAATGGACAGTAGTAGTAGTATATTCACAGTTAAGCCCAAGTTATCGCGAAGCCATTATCCTCTCCACGCCCTCTCATTTCAGGGGCCAGTGATAAATATGTACTCCCCCACAACGGAAGGTATGAGAAAACGACAGGAACTGCAGCCTCGCCAGAGACGTGGTCTGAGGCAGAGAGGGAGGGGGGAGGGAAAAAAAGAAAAAAAAAAAGTACTATGTAGGTACCTCAGGCCGTGTGTTTGCAACGCCACGCTTCAACGAATCACGTTGGTTTTGGTAGCGCCTGAGTTCCCACCCAAGACTTAGCACAAGTAGTAGACCATATGTGTGTGTATGTGCTTTGCAACTATACCTTTGAACTCAAATTGACAGGTTTCTTATCCATTATTTTTTGCCCAGCTGTCCGCAGGTTTGCCCTGTGAATGCTATTCCTGACCCCACTGCCAAGACATCCTTGTTTGCTAGTACCTACTGGTGAGTGCGAGACAAAGACAAGTCGCCGGACATGAAAGGTAATCAATGTTCAGAGAAGCGAAGGTCCTTGAGGATCAAGCCAACTGCAATCTAATCGGTTACACCTATTTCTATGCCTTTTCACTGAATCGCTGTGGGAAGGTATTTTTTGTTTTATTTCCCTTTCCTTTTTAGGGTTACGCCCCTAGTTTACTACCTATATCTGCACCTGTATTAAGTACACCAAGGACTCATGAAGATCCAATCGATCTAAACAAACGGTTCTAGTCTTTAGATGGTTTGGAAAGTGTAAAAAGATACATAATTCAGGGATTCTAAGCAGTCAAGGTGCAGAGTTTGGCAGATATATGTTACTCAGTCTGAACAAAATGACTACTACTAATAATTGTGGACCGTTGAAGGAAGGTGTCAAAACAAAATATCTTGAATTCTTGATGAATCTAATAGAAACTAGAAACTAAAGCTAGAACTGGGAGACATGAGGTCCTATATATGTGGTATAGAACAAAGGAATAGATCACGATCAGGTGATTGATATGCCTGAGGCACCTTCAGATGTCTGCAGACATTTACAGACATCTACAATAATTCCAAACAGGTACATAGCGTAGGCATAGTTAAATATTAATCAATTTTATTTCACCGCCAAATCCGCGCCTCATACAACTTCTAACTGACTTTCGGCTCCGTTCTTCAATGCCCATAGACGCTGTGGCCGAATACATACATATCCTAACATCAAGGGATATCAATAAATCCCAAGAATCAACCCCCCTCATCTAATGCAGTGCAGCGTTCTATTAGTGTTTCAGCTGAGGGGACAGTTGCCTATCCGATTAGTATGCGGATAGTGGCGGCAGAGAGACATAGACGGGTGAAACTCCGACCGGTGGGGGGCAAACCCAGTGCTTGCGAGAATCCCAGACAAGAGTCTTTTTGTCTATTCGTATTCGATAAATCATATCTTATTTCCCATTCGTGTTACGGGACAATGAAATTGAAAGGGAGACAAAGTACTTTTGTTAATGGTGTGATGGCCCTGCATAATCAATACCTAATATTGAATCTGCGCATCGGTCATCTGATATCGTGATATCTTTGCATTGATTGCCAGTATATCCATGTCCTGGAATGAGAACATCTATCCCCGTGACATAAGGCATATCACGGAACAGTGGCCTAGACTGCGTCGGTCCCGTAGGAGATGACATCTCTAAGGTAAGAATCTTCACAATCCTGGACATGAGTGCTGGGAACCCTGTGTTGATCAGCGGCCTGGAAGGGTCGCTCAGCTGTAGTTATACACGGAGCTGACTATGCGGAGGAAAGGTAGGTTAGTTATTACATGGACAGGTGCTGTGGTAGGGGCGCTTAGTTGATGATTCTAATTGCTTTTTCGTTCATTTATTATTTTTCTCCTAGGTATAGGATCGAGGGTTTTGGCGTTCAGACCGAGATTCTTCCTTACCGGTGAAGTACCAGCATGCCTCAGCACAGGTTCTAGCGGGAACAATAGAACCTTGGATTTGGTTGAATGATGGAATGGATCAGAACAAAAACGTGCAATGAGATTTGCATGGGTATAAAATCTGCAAATGAAACCTATGACATGGAGAACAGAAATATACCGTCTGTTTTACCATTCTCATGAATCCGTACACAAGGCAGAGTGGTGATCTAATAGCCTGTCCTATCGTCTGCTTTCCCCTAATGTAAACAAACATAAACGCCGGTCTAAACCCATATCGCAAAAAGTGAGGAAATTAAACACGCGCTGCCCAAGGTCAAACTAATCATACAGGCGTCTACCGCATGTATAGCGATTCGCTGGACTCGGTTCTTGGGAATATCCGAGTATACAACGAATCAGTCGACTCTGTGCGAGGGAAAGCCCGTTGATGGACCTTTGAAACCATCCGGTCGGTGTATACACCCTTTGCGGTGCCCCGAACGACGGTCTCCAGGTATTCCCCGAAGTCCACTGGCTTGAAGTCCGGATAGAGGTCCTTGGCGATCAGATATCCGAGGTATCTGGCATTTTCCGGGGTATTATCCCCCCGAATACCCCAAGACAATTGGTACTCGGCCAAGTACCGGGGGATGAACTTAACAGGATCGAAGGGATAAGTCTCGCTAGACTGTCTGGCGGCAAGCACACGCGTATAGACGCTTTCCTCTGGAATCTATAGTCACAGATTAGCAAACGGCGCATGCGCGCAACGGTGTCGCAGCTACTTACGTAGTTCCTTTGGATCTTCTCTTCGCTGATCTCTTCGAGTAGGTCGTAGATCTCATTCTGTGTCTTAACAGTGTTGTATGCATAGACCATCTTGTTCAATGTCCGCTCGTCGTCGATGATTCTGGCAACATAGCGTCCAATGTCCCTCAGATCGGTCAAACCCATGGGGGTGTTGCCATCGCCGATGATTTCGTTATTGGCGGACGTCATCGCATAGTCAGCTCGTCCAGACTCCAGGCGGGGATACGACAGTTGGTACCACCAGCCGACATCAATGATGGTGTAGGGAAGGCGCAGTTGCTTAACATGGTTGTAAACTGTTTCTTTCTATCGGGGGAATTGGAAGTCAGTAACTGACGGCACACTCGTCCTTCGTTTGCATCAGTACTTACTTCGTCCCTCAGCCACATGATCCCACCGGCGGGTGCCACAGTGATGAAGCCACATGGAACAAATCGCTTAACTCCGGCTCTCTTCGCGGCTTTGGCAAGCGGAATTTGATCCTGTTGCTCAGCAGGACCAACACAGCTAATTACGACATCAATTCCCTCGAGCGCCTCGGTAAGAGACTCTTCCGGGCCCTTTAGATCACATCTGCGGATTTGCATGCCACGATTCTGGAGAGAGACGATGGCGGGCTTCTGTACCGACCGGGGGCGGACGAGGGCGTAGAGTTCCTGCAGTCACGTGAAGGTTACATTAGCCAACGATCGAAATTGCAACATCAAATCGGAGGCACTTTGTTTCTTACAAAGATCGGATTTTCCAAAAGTCCATTTGCAATCGAACCACCCGTCTCACCCGCTGCGCCGACGAGCAAAACCTTTGTTTTCGACATTGTGTTTCCAATGGGTGGCGAGATTAGTTGGGAGAGAAAGTGTTGGTTGTGGGAGAGTTAATTAGAAGGGAGGAAGGAAGAAGCCGAATGACGTGGGGAGTGAAAGAAGTCAAACGGGGAGCGGGAGAATAATAAGAAAAGGATTTTTCGGTCCGACTGGACTCTTTTATTTCAGTTTCAAGATTGCCTTCTCTTCGAAAGGGCAGGATTGAAGGGTCAGTCGACGTTATAAGGGCCAGTGTCCCACACACTACCCACACTGCCTTATCCAGATTGGCCGCGGGTGGGTCGACGGTGGATGTTAAGTTCCCCAAAACGAGAGGCGCTTTTGGGGCGTGAGTTGTCGAGAAAGGGAGGGGGTGGATATTGTGCGTGATTTGACGTTCTTGCCGTCCTGAGAGGTGCTACCATGAGATACCTAAAGGTGGTGAGATCTACGGGAGAGAATCTGGTGACTTTCTCTTATATAGGTATGCCAAGTACCTTTTTTTTGGGTTTTGAATTTTTTCCCCTTCTAACCTTCGTCAGGAGCATCGGATGGTCGGATCGCACAGGGCGTTTTGGTTTTCCTCCCCTACGGGCCGGTGGCTTCGGGAATCCCAAACCCCAATAGGTTACGTCATTTTAGCCCACGGCTTCCCGGCCTCAAACAGTGACGATATTCTGCTCCAGAGGGTGTAGATTGATTCAGTGCTCTCCAGCCCCTCCACCCATCATTATGATACCTCCTTCTTCTGTCGTTGATGGCGGGAGGATCAATATGATTCTGAACTGACCTCCAAACTTCAACCTACCCATCAAAGCCCTCGCTTTCCGTACTCCGTTTCCACATCACTAAATTCGCTCTAATGCGGGGAGAGATCCCCCCCAATTCCCCAGGATTTCCTAGCATAGCGCCTTTTCTGTACCGCACAATTCATATTCCGTAGTATCAAGTTCTTCTTTGTCCAATGATCAAACCCCCACGTCAGAGATCTTCGGATCTGCGTGGCGGCCTTGTGAGCAAGAAGATGTCTGTAACCTGGAAGAATGACGACATGGGATATTTCTTGCGTTGGGCTCCGGCTGTCATTGGCCGGTCCCTTGTTGCAGATGGAGCAAGCTGTCCCATGGTTGCATATATTTGTCCCCCTTGGAGCCTGAGACTTTTTCACTAACTGATCATGGTTGGCGGCTACTGGAAATTAACCCAGAACACTACCAAATGGCCCGTTACCCACTCCGCGACGGAGCCCCGAGCGTATTTCTGATTGACGCACGACAATGCAGTTCTTGTTCAATCCGGATGCTTTTTCCCTTTAATCGGTTGGCCACACCTACGGATATCTATGGGTTTCCCCCCCGCAATCGTTGAGCTCCAGCTAGTATTCTGGAGCTTTGAGTTTCACCTCGAGATCTCATGCGTGTGCGACAGTATCCAGCGGCGCATAAGCCGCGCGGGAGCCCTTTGGCGTAGCATGGAAAAAGTAAATAAAGATTGAATTATGGAGTACGGATTACTCGGGTAAACTTTGCCGGTCTGCGTCGCCTCCTAGCCAAGTAATACACGATAACAACTAGGCAAACGAGGGAATCTGCACCATTGAAAAACTAAGTCTGCGGCTCTCTTCAGGAGTCCAATAGTTCGGGAGGACATGGATAAGCACTTTTGCTGTTCCTGACGATGTGTTCCAGCCACTCAGGTTTCGTGTTTTTGTCCAAGCGGATCTAAAACTAGTCGGATAGGCCTCGTATAAACCCGGAATTCAACCTCACTTGCTTTATTTGGCTACAATTGAGGCCCCCTGGTACAGATTCTGAAACGGTCACACTTTTTGGGAGGGGGGGATCAAATTTCCTCCGAGGTCAAGCACCGGACGAGATTCCTCCGGGGAGAAAGGAGGGCAGGTGCCCCGAACAGAAGCTGTGAGAATCGTGGCAATGAACCAGTTAGTAGCCAATGGGTCCCGACCGAGAGACGGCCGGGTGGATTAACCGCTAGAAAACAAACCGCGTTCGGCTAGCCGCAATTAAGCATAGCATAGTGAGGCATGTGAGAAATAATTCAATGAATCGGTCTTTTTCCCCTTCAGACTCTAGTTCTTCGATCTGCAAGCTCCAGTTTCTCCCGCCTTCCGCCAATGATACGCCGGACTCTACACACCTCCTCCCCATGTCATGTAAGATTATGGATGAGACAAGGACAGGTTGCACGTATGGTGGGAAAGTCGGTGTGATGAGAAAGAAATCTGTTTCATAGCCGCGAGGGGATTACCGCCAAACCATCCTTTTCCGGTCGTCGAGTGGAGGGATTCTTTCTGAATCCTGATACCCCTACATACTTGCTAACTACGAGTATCCCAAAGCTCCTGGAAAACAAGTGAGGAGTGGACAATTGTTACCTGGGTAGTTTGTAGTACTGCCTCCATAGTTCATAAGCCTCCGCACCAGGTAAAAAAGTTAACTTGGGGAAAGACCAAGCACTGCTGATGTTGGGTCTATGGTACGGTGGACCATGAAAAAGAATATCTAGATTATCCCAAAATGGACAATCTTCTTCTTTTCCTCAAGTCATCGAGGGTTTGAGGGATGTTGAACCTTAACCCAAATTTTACTTTCAATAGAGCCCGAACCAAGATCCGAGGCAGAAGTCTTAATTTTAAGAAGCATCCAGTCGCCACGGCCTTAGCTCGAGGGGCAAGAACTTGAAGGATGATGTCGACATACGTTCTCCGAGCTGAGCACACAGAGATTAAATTTTTCTTTTTCCCCGCTCTCCGCATTTTATTCCATACATACGGAGTACCCCATAAAAAAAGATTTTCTCTCCCCGCAGCGGACGCCTGACATCGTAAACAAAACATCGTCATCGACTGAATTTGCCATACCTGATCCTTTTCCAGAATGGAAGAATCATTCATCTACGTAGCGGTTTCCTAACGATCGACATTGATCACGATTGACTTCATGACGCCCACCGACTAGAACACAATATGCTGTGGGGAACCATCAAGTCCCCAGGTATATATCGTAGTCTCATAACATTCCATTCCTCCTCCCTTTCCAGCCGAAACAGTTGTCACAATTGGTTTCCATACCCCTCAAAGAAAATATTTTTAGTTTCGGGAGGATCTAAGCCACATTTTGTCAATAATTCTGGTCGTACTGATGGCCTCTTGGGTGGGATTATTAAAAATCTTATCAATACTACAGTAAAGAGGAGGTGCTGCACCATGACGCTAGCACGGAAGGCTTCTCATTCCCAAGAGCGCGATACGCGCAGGTAAAAAAATAAAAAATAAAGGTAAAAGTAAAAGCAAAAGTAAAAAATCCCTCCCTTTAGTGCTAACATTATCATAATAGCCACACCGTGAGACTGAATGTCTGTTACTATCTATCTATAGTAGATACTTCCAACTTACTATTGTTCATCTGTAAGTAGTTACGGACTACTACAGTAGTAGTAGTAGTAGTAGTAGTAGTAGTAGTAAAGTGAATGTACTCATACCGCCCGTTTACAACATTAGGAAGGCACTTACATCAGGAAAGCACTTCTTTTTTGGTTAGTAGATTGTTCCTCAACCTTCGACCTACGAATACTATACCATAATCCTTTCATGTCTTAATTGAAGAATGGCCGTACGTATGCCCTGGCCGTATCTATCTGCATCTAAACCTCTTTGACAACTTGATTATCAAACGTCTTCCGTGTCCTGTCGATGCGATCTATTAATAAATGAGAAATGGCTTCAGAAGCCCACGCCGCATCATCCTTCAGTTTTCTAGCAATCTCCAACAATGACAGCGAACGTCAGAGTTGCTCGCCTGGCCACAGTGAGAACCAGAGCCTCTTCAATTCCTATGGAGCTGTGAAGCCAAACCAGGTTACTCTGATCGGTTCGTCTGCAGATGGCACTAATTAATGACTGAGTCAGAACTGACTTGTCACCGAAGCAATCGGAGGAGCGATCAATACTGGTCTGATGATAGCATCGGGGAATGCTCTTGCGAAGTACGCTGTTATTGACAAGACGTCGTAGATAATGTTGACAGCGCTTTAGGGCAGGAGTAAGTACCCCAATGTGCTGTTCTATGTGCCGATAAATCACAATGCTGATCCATCTGCTAGCCGGCATCGGTTCTCATTTCTTATACGATCGTTGGTATTTTGGTTTACCATGTTCTATGCGCTCTAGCGGAAGTGGCCTCTCTAGACCCGTCGACGGTCGTCGTCGATGATGCTGCGAGGCTTTGTGACCCATCTCTTAGTTTCACAATAGAGTGGATGTAAGCGAGCCGGTATCCTATTATGGCTCTACTAAACTTGGAACGCAGGTACTGGTTGAAATTTTTAGTAGTCACACCTAACCAATTGACAGCGGCAGCACTGGTAGTATCCTACTGGTTGGATGCCGACATCGTTAATCCTGGCATATGGATAACTGTGTTCATGATAGTCATACTCAGTGTGAACTACTGGGGCAGTCGATTTATGGGTCAATATGAGTTCATCCTCTCTTGTCTTAAAATAGCAGTGATGCTCGGACTCATGATCTTTTCTCTAATCCTAACGCTAGGAGGTGGCCCGGACCATGACAGGAGGGGATTTCGATATTGGAAAAGTCCAGGTGCCTTTGCCGGCTATTGTACAGCGATTGGGAGACTTCGTGCGATATGCCGCACGATGCCTTCGGCCACTTTTGCATATCTAGGCAGTGAATTGATTGGCATCAGTATTCTGCAGACCAAGGATACGCGAAAGACTGCGATACACGCGACCAAGCTAACATTCTACCGTATCCTGGTTATTAACATCGTTGCCATTATATTCATCGGTATGTTGGTTCCATTCGACGCCAAGGAGCTGGAATTCGCTCGGGTTAAAACAAACTCAAGGTTATATGTGAGAACTGCTGTTTCTGGAGACAAGGTGCCTTCCACTGCGTCGGCAGCTGCTTTTGTAGCAGCGGTGCAGATTGCCAGCATAGCTGTGGTACCGCATATCCTCAATGCGTGTTTTCTTTTGTTCATATTGTCCGCTGCAAACTATTCCCTCCATATGGCAACACGGACTCTTTACGGATTATCCCTCTCGCGAAACGCTTTTGCTTTCCTGTCACGCCTTGACCGGAGAGGGACTCCAATCTACACTCTTCTGGTATGCTCAGCGGTCGCTTCGCTGGCATACTTGAATATTCAGGAAGACTCAAAGTGTCTCTTTAACCATTTTGTCAACTTGGTCACCATGTTCAGTATCCTCACCTGGATCTCAATCCTCGTGGTTCATGTCACGTTCGCAAAATCCCGAAAGATAAAAGTCGAGGCTAGCCAGTTCACCTTCAGGGCTCCATTTGGGATCACTGGATCATGGGTGGCCCTAGCCTTCTGTGCGTTTGTGACGGTAATGAGGGGATTCGACATCGTGGACTCTGACGGTGATCCTGGCAAGGTTGATTACAAGGCTGTCGTCACGTCGTACATTGGAATCCCGTTGTACTCGGCGCTGTTCTTCAGCCATAAACTGTTCATTAGAAATAGAAAGGCTTAGTAGGATGCAGGACCAAATTAAATAGTATCATCATCAGGATGGGACGTATTAGTCGAAGTAATCGTAGGTTTCAGTCAACCCGATATCACAGGAACCCCAATACTTTGTGTTGGCCTTTAGTCTCATAACACCCTACTTGCATCTGAAAATACTCAGAACTACACAAGACCCTCCACCTTGCCCCGCACATAAGATTTCTGCTCTCTATACGCACGATCTTCGCCATCTATAAGATCATCTTCCTCCAGCTTATCCAGAAAGTCCAACACCCAATCCTGACAATTCCACCCATGGATATCGCTTCGAACAGGAAGCTCGTTAGCGGCCGCCTTCGGCCACGTAGCTTCGGCGCTTTCCACCTGAAAGAGGAAGACGAGTTCGTCTAAGCCACTCAGACCCCGTGCATCTCCGTATTCAGGCTCATAGCGGAATCGGCCATCAGAGCCTCGGGCCTGGAGCATGATCTTGTCTGATTCCCGGGGTACGTCGATGAAGATCGCCCAATGTTTGAAGACACCCTCATCGGTGATTATGGCAACATGCACTCCGACCATTGTGGTTTGGGTTTAGGTTGGTCTTTAGGCCGTGAGATAATGTTAGCAAAGCATCTTTTCTTCTGGGCCAATTGCATTATTATGGATTCGTACTCCCCTACTCTGTGTGTGAGATGGGATATACTGTATCCGAGGAATCAAGGCAACAAATATCTGTTTGAGTTTTTTGGGGTTAATAGCTATGGGACGAGGTTGATTCATTCAATGTATTACGACCAAAGTAAGGGGCCTATAGATTGAACTAATCGGGGAATGTAATGTAACTATCATGGAGGAATTCCGGTAGTCAGAATAATTCTGAGGTGGGTGCTTTGATCTAGCTATTCCTCCTAGTATATTATCGTATCGTATCATTCTGGTCTTGTGGAAATAAGAGGAGCAAAGAGGAAAAAAAAAAAAAGCTCGACATGGGTACCTAATACGGACCAAATGGTTCCCTTTTTAGGTAGGTTATAGGGCTATCAAAGAAACAGCACACACCTATACATATTATGTGTTTATTGGAGCCTCACATATTATTAATAAGTAAACTTTCGGCACTCGCTGTGCAGCAACAACTGCGGGGAGTTTTATATATGTTAAAAGACACGCTAGAGTGCGCCATCGTGGCTTGGCTTGGCTGCCAAAGTGTAGTGGCATAACTTCTCATAACTTGTTTGGATAACTCGGAAGCATAGTTATCTTCTTTCTATTCTTGGATAGGTCCAAAGTTTTACCGTTTTACTAGCTAAAGAAAACTAACGGTGACGTATCGAATTGGAAACGGCTTTCCAGACTCCGAGGCCTTGTGAGTCGTGACGAAACTCCATACCGATACATAGGTAGGTCCTAGTAATCTTTTGGAGGGTTGGCTTGCTGTTGACAGAAAGGATCAGTATCCCAGAATAACTTTTATTGAGAGAGTAATAATCGTCGTGGACGCTGTGGGGCCCGGAGAACCGACTGCCAATGCCGCCAGAACTACTCGTGGCAGTGCCTCTATATGCCGTGTCTTGATATGCACTAGTAGGATGGGCCGACCATCCACGTTACATCATATCACGATAATGGGCCATGTATTAGCTTGCTCTCAGGCCTCCACAATAGCGGCATGATTGCTAGCCCCTCCTATACTCACATAATATGTCCGAGGCGGCTCTGTATCCTTTCTGTCGATTCCGAGCTTAAAACCCTTGGATTCCTACCCCGTGCTGAGATAACACCTCTTGCGAACTACTGCTTCCACTTCCCCGCTATATCCAGGCTTTATACTGACAACCATGGTAAAGCAAGAGGTCTTTCATATACACCCGTTGGGATGGGAGAATGATCCGGACGTGGAGAGATTCAAAGTCTCCACTCTCGACTACCTGACAGCCTGTACCTACAACAACTATGCCTTATTCTTCAAAGTAGACGATGAAGATAAACACAAGGCGGCTGATGTGCTGAAGGCAGGCCTCGAGCGTACTCTCAGCCAGGCACGACACCTTTGTGGGACAATTGAAAAAGACTCTACGGGCGGATATTCATTCGTGAAGAGAAAGGGTAGTACGGTTCGATTCTTCGTCCAATGGCTTGACTCTCCCGGAGAAGACTTCCCGTCATTCGACGATATGCAAAAATCCCACTTCAGCACTACCACACTGGGTGACCTCGATATCTGGAGTGTTCCCCCCATGACATATGGGGAGAAGCCAGAAGCCCATCCTGACAATAGCCCAGTAGTCGCGGCCTATAAGGCTAACTTCGTGCGCGGAGGGTTAGTCTTCATTATGCACCATCACCACTATGCCAACGACGTCATGGGCTGGGCTGGCCTCACCCACCAACTAGCCGAGAACTGCTATGCCATTGTCAACCAGACGTCGTTCCCCACTTGGGACTTTGCATGCCTAGATCGTTCGCGCGTAACCAAACCGGAATTGCCTGAGGAGGCGAAGGTAGACGGCCCAGCTTCGCCGGAGCGCCATCCAGACCACACAGTCGCCGTATCACTTCTGTTCCACCTACCGAAGAGCAAGGCAATTGA
Source organism: Aspergillus bertholletiae (assembly GCA_009193595.1). Classification (NCBI taxonomy): domain Eukaryota; kingdom Fungi; phylum Ascomycota; class Eurotiomycetes; order Eurotiales; family Aspergillaceae; genus Aspergillus; species Aspergillus bertholletiae. The sequence goes on from ML736290.1 coordinate 42,316, forward strand.
GTTGAAGAAGCTGGCAACAACTACCGATGGCTCGTGGATCTCAACCTATGACGCTTTCTCAGCTTTCATTTGGCGTACCCTGTCGCGGCTGCGCGCCCCCATCTTCAAGCCGGACATGTCATCCAGCATATTCTGGGCCGAGGCAGTCGACATGCGCCGTCGGATGGAGAATCCCAAAGTCCCACCACGCATCCAAGGGAATATCATGTATGCAGCCTTGTCTTCCACGGCGCCCGTGCCACAACCGACTCTGGCGGAGGTTATATCCGAATGGCCGTTTCCCAAGGTGGCATCGTACATCCGGCAGCTCACCAATAGTGTTACCGAAGAAAATCTCAGTCAAACGCTTGATATGGTAGCGACCATTCGTGACAAGGCGGCTTTGAATGTCCGCATCAACTCGTACCCGCCCATGTCCATCCTTCAGACTGACCACCGCGATGCCAACATCACCGCAGCTGATTTTGGGTTTGTGTCACCGGTCACCTATCGCCATCTCCTGGACTGTATAACTGAGGGTGTCATTATCATCTACCCGCCGCGCACCGTGGGACCTGACTCTGATGAGGGCTGCGAGTTCGCCATTTCGTACGAGAAGAGGCTTGCGCAGGAATTGATCGATGATCCTGAGTGGAATGAGTTCTTCGAGTACAGGGGTGTAGATGCTGAGCATGCAGTCCACTCGAAGCTCTGCAGGGATTAGAGGGTCATGACGAGACCTGAGTAACTCATGGATATGCAACGTGATGTCTCCTCTAGGAATATGGTTTATGCATTAATAAAACAAATGGTCTAAACGATCACTTACTGTCATTACCTAGTTGAGAATTCGTGTAAAAGACTGACTTACAGGCCATTTAGGTAGTTTATCAAAGCCACGCAACCTGATTCATTTGAATACCTGGATATACGCGACTAGGTAATCAGGAAGATAGGCCAACCCTGTGAGGCTTTTAGCCTATTCTAGCCTTTGAGGGCGCCGTTTACTAGTATGTAGTGCTGCTTCTATTCTGTATCCCCTGAGTGAATATGCACCAACAAATGAGGTATTGCATAAGTGTGAAGCTTCTGCGGCCTATAGTCATTGTTCACGCCAGGGCACTATATACGTAGGATCACATTTGGCCATCAGCAGTTAAATATTACTTGAAGTGAACCGGAGCCGCAGCTTCGGTTGTGACCTTGAGACTTAACAAATCAGGGCGAGAGTAATGACCCACAAGGTCGAGGTTCTGTTTCGCCTTGATCCGATCTTTCAGATCGATATCCGCATAGACGATCGCCTCTGCTCCAGGATCCAATGGGGGTGTTAACGGAGCGCCATCCGGGCCAAAAATCGCCGTCAGGCCTCCGCCGGGAAGCTTCATCCAGTCAAAATCCGGCAACTTGGACCTGACCTTCCCCTCCGGCGTCTGGATCTGAGTACAGACGAGGACAAAGCAGGCACCCTCCATGGCCATAACCTGACTGAAACGGCTGCTTGCTTCGTCAGAAGTATGGTATGTCCAGGAGGGCACGTTCCACATGCAAGGCCAGCTAGCGACGTGGATGTCAACGTTTTGAGAATACTCGTAATATCGTAGAAGTGGCTGGGTATGTTCCCAGCAGTTGAGTGCCCCGATGTTTCCAAAGGCACTGGGGGCTACCGTTGTAAGCGAGTCTGCTTGTCCGTCTCCCCAATAGCTTCTCTCGACATGAGTCGGCTTGATCTTCCGTCGGTGGTGGACAATGGTACCGGTCGGGTCGATAAATGACTTAGATAGCCTTATTAGAAGACATGTTCCTAGCATAAGAGACAAATCTGTGGGCAAGTATACCTGAGCAATATACAACGATCCTCGATATCTCTCACTATAACCCAGAACGATAAACACACCCGCTTCACGAACGGCAACCTTGATGCGCTCCATCTCCTCCGATTCCCTTTCCAGGGAGTTTTCAAAGTACTCGTTCATGAAGGACACATTTTCCATGGCCGAGTTGGTCCAGATGCTCCTTGTCCGTAGTTAATCAACCGGGGGGATGATTTCTTTCAAAGATTGTTTCATTGCTCACCATGGATACCCCGGGATGAACACCTCTGGAAACCCGACCACGTTGGCGCCATTTTTGGCGGCGTCCTTGATCAGCGAGATAACCTTAGAAACCCCGCCTTGGAGGTCATTCCAGACAGGTTCAGCCTGGATCGCGGCAACCTTGACTTTAGTAGTCATTATATAGGGGTGAAAAGGGATATTCTGTGTAACAAAAGACAGGCCCTTGAGGTTAAAATGACAGAGAAATAAGAGCACAACCGAGAACCAGGCGATACAATTGATTAATAGCTACTAATAAAGAGATGCAAGTTCCAAATCCCCCGCTTTTGAGGTGGGATATTATTTCAAATAATAATTCCAAGATCCCTGCACATGGCATGCACGCCCCCACATATCAGCCCACCTGGCGAGTGTCTTCATCGTCCAAAGAACAGAGTAGCTAAATTCTCTGTTTAATACCATCGTCCATCAGACTCTCCTGCTTCTCACTAATTGATTAGTATTAACTACTATATCCGAAGAAAACTAACCTTAAAGCCGGCGAAGACAATGCCTATGTTGACTGCCTTTTGACGCCGTAGCGATCAACGGGAAAATACGCTGCAGGTTCAATAGTAATATTGGTACTATTGGTCTATGGACGAATTTTACCTCATCATTTACCCTGAGTACTCCCACAATTTGATCTTTATGGCTTTTGACACACAAATAAATATAGGTATGCTAATACTTGGAATCTGCTACTGTTCTGCTAAATCTACGGCCAACTAGATCAAGGGCTTATAGCAGTCATGTGAGCAGGGGCTGATACCATCCCTACTCCGCATTCATTCTCAAAATTTCATCCATATCTCCTCAAGAATGCCGTGCATTCCAACCCATGGGTTCAATGAGATAGCATTGAAATCTCCTCATGCAATATCCAAATCAACACTCATTCGGCCACAGCCCCGAAGGAAGCGGGGGCGTTTCAGTGACGGTCTCTTGGGCGCCAACCCCAGTCGGGAATTAATCGTCTTGGTTCTTATCCTTAGCGAGTCAAGTCAAGCGAAGTGATGTATCACCCGGCTTGGCGCCTCGTTTAACAGCAGGATATGTTGCCAATGCTTGGGATTAATCCAACCCCAATGCAGCCGGAATGATATCGAAATGTCAACCTAAAGCTACCTACGTCAAACTAGCGACTATTTTTTTTATTACCCCTTGTTCCCTCTCTCTCGGCGCTCTCGAGGCTCGGGATGCACTGTCAAGTTATTCGTTTTTGTTGTCTCCTTTCAGGCGACAATGGCGAACTTGAAGCTCTTCTTTAGGCAGATCTGGACACTAACCCTGAAAAATCTTCTCCTCGTTCTCGTTCGCCCAGTCTTTACAACCGTTCTCAGGGCACTCGTATTGCCCGTAATTTTTACCGCATTCATGTGAGCTATCCCGTCTCCAGAAAAGGAAATAAAAGCAGTCGGTCAAATAGAGATCTAGATCGTATGCTCGAAATCTATTTATTGAACCAGCTACTTATGGGATTGGCGACCCAACCCCCTTACGGCCTTTATCAGATGCTCTACATCTTATCCCTGCTGGACGAGATAAGCTAGTGTTCGTTCATAATGGCCTCGTGGGCGGCCCTATTGAGAAAGTGATAGGCTCAGTCACCGATTCTCTACAATCCAACCAAGATCAAGTACACCCGCACCTGTTGTCATCCGAAAGTGAGTTGCAGGAGTTATGTCGAACGTCTCTCAAGGGAGTATCCACTTGCATAGCAGCTGCGGTGTTTTATTCCTCTCCAACAGAAGGCCCCTATGGAACATGGAATTACTCAATCAGAACGGATGCAGTCCTGGGAGCGGGTATACGTGTTGATAGTCCTAAAAATGACCAGGAAATCTATCTTCTTCCATTCCAACATTCGATTGACCGAGCCATAGCTCAAGTCAATACATCTTCGGATCAGAATGCTCTACCTGACGAGGTAATTTCATTTCATTAGTCGACCGCCTTGAGCTTGACTGACAGGTCTATAGATCATGGAGTACCCATTTACGTCGTTGACCCAGGAGGGGCGTCGAGACCAAATCCGGGTCAGGTATATGGGTGCAATCGTCAATGTCGTGGGCATCGCCATTTTAATCGGCATCGTGGGAGTTACCTACCAGCTGACGGGCTTAGTTGCGATGGAACGTGAACTAGGAATGAGTCAGCTGATAGATTGTATGATGCCAAATGAGTCCAGATGGCAATCACAAGCAGCCCGGTTTATCGCTGCCCACTTGGCACTGGACTTTGTATATGGCATCGGGTGGATTATCATGGGCGCCATCTTGAAATACGGAATATATAGCAAAACCTCCGCAGGGATTACTATAGTCTACAATATCCTGGCTGGGCTTGCTTTGTCATCCTTTTCCATATTTGGGGCATCTTTCTTCAAAAAGGCACAGCTCAGTGGTATTTCCGTCGTTATAGCTTGTTTGCTCCTCGGTGTCATAGCCCAGATGGCCCCAGCGACGACCAATGGTGCCGTCGCCATACTTGGTCTTCTATTCCCACCAATGAACTATGTCTACTTTCTCATCTTCATGGCCCGATGGGAAAGGCAAGGCCTACCCACTGACCTTGTGCGTGCAGCCCCTGAAAGCCCATGGACGCTTCCTGGTATTGTCCTGTGGATATTCCTTATCATCCAAATACTCGTGTATCCGTCGGTTGCAGCTATCGTGGAGCGCATACTTTACAGCACGGCATCAAAGGGCCGAAAGGCCACAAGCTCTAACACGTCAACCACGGCGCTTAGATTGCAAGGTTTCACGAAGTCCTACCAACCCGGATGGTTTTACAAAAATATAGCTACACGGTTTAGCAGTACGCGTCAGTCTGTTCTGGCAGTGAACGACTTGAGCATGGATGTTAAAAAGGGGCAAATCATGGTTCTCCTTGGGGCTAACGGATCGGGCAAATCTACTACCTTGGATGCTATCGCTGGTTTAACCAAAATTTCCGCTGGCGAAATTAGCATAGACTACGGAGCAGAAGGTGGCAGGTTTGGCCTTTGTCCACAGAAAAATGTACTCTGGGATACCCTAACTGTTAAAGAACATGTCAAGATCTTCAACAGACTCAAGGCCACTGAAAACGTTGATACTGAGCACCAACTGTTAGGACTTTTACATGACTGTGACCTCAATAATAAAGTCAGTTCCTGTACGAGAACCCTTTCCGGTGGACAAAAGAGAAAGGTTCAGTTGGCAATGATGTTCACTGGTGCTTCCTCCGTTTGCTGTGTAGACGAGGTTTCATCTGGCCTTGATCCAATCTCGCGAAGAAAAATATGGGATATCCTTCTAGCTGAGAGAGGGTCTCGGACTATCCTGCTGACCACACACTTTTTGGATGAAGCCGACCTTCTGGCTGATCACATTGCGATTCTCTCGAAGGGTGTTCTGAAAGCCCAGGGATCGAGCGTGGAGCTGAAACATAGGCTAGGCTCGGGATACCGTATCCATGTTTTGAACATGCCAGGGTCAGTGTTGAGCCGTGTGTTCAATAATATTCCCCAGGAAACTCACTTCGAAGAAACTGTGTATACTGTCCAGACTTCTGCGGAAGCTGCCTCCTTCATTTCAAGACTTGAACAAGAAGGGATCACAGAATACCGCGTAAGCGGTCCTACTATTGAAGATGTTTTTCTGAAGGTGGCTGGGGAGATGGGCTCCCAGAACTCTCAGGATACTATTGTGGAAAATTCCCAAGCTGAGATGCAGCCTCATGAAAAACCGGGCAAGGAAGACACACATCAAAAGCTGCAACTCCGTACTGGTAAACGCATAAGTATGGCCCTCCAGTCATGGTATCTCTTCCGTAAAAGAGCTACCATTCTACGACGCAATCCTCTCCCATACCTGGCAGCATTGATTATCCCTGTCATTGCAGCTGGCCTTGTTACACTGTTCCTAAAAGATGTCACATTAGCTGGCTGTAGTGCGGGGAGCACGGTGAGGACACCAAAGGCCCAATCACTAAAATCGCTAGACAATGTTCAGATCGTTCTCGGACCCTCTAATAAGATCTCCAACGCTACTTTAGAGAGTTTTGTTAGCTCATTGTCCGGCTCTGGTGAAGCTATAACGGGGGCTCCAGAGTCTTACTTCCATGTGGTAGACAGTCTTTCAGAATTCGAAGACTATATCGAACACAACTTTCGCAATGTCACCCCGGGCGGATTTTATCTTGGAGATGCATCATCCAGCCCTACCCTCGCCTGGAGAGGCAACAACGGCGAATTTCCTCTTGCTGCTGTCATACAAAATATCTTCCACCGTGTACTTATCGACATGCCTATCAATCTCCAATTTCAGTACTTCGGCATCCCCTTGCAGCCTAACGCCGGTGATATTCTCCAGCTTATTATCTACTTTGGCCTAGCCATGTCAGTCTACCCGGCTCTGTTCGCCCTGTATCCGACAGTGGAGCGACTGAGGAATGTCAGAGCGCTTCACTTCAGCAACGGTGTTAGGAGCGCATCCCTTTGGCTTGCATACGTCGGATTTGACTTCAGCATTGTCATTATCTCCAGTGTTCTCGCCATCATCATTTTCAGAGCAGTATCTGATGTCTGGTATAATCCAGGATACCTTTTTGTTGTCTTCTTCTTGTATGGGCTTTGTTCCACTTTGTTAGCATATCTAGTCTCTCTATTCTCACGGTCTCAACTAGCAGCCTTTGCATTTGCAGCCGGCAGTCAGTGCGTTCTGTTCCTCATATACCTCATCGCCTACATGTGTATTCAGACCTATACGCCCACGGAGAAAACGGACTCTTACATCAACATCGCTCATTTTACCATCGGTCTAATCTCACCTTCCGGAAACCTCCTCCGTGCCCTATTCGTGTCTTTGAATGTATTCTCCATATTATGCCGGGGAAAAGACATTGCCTCCTATCCCGGGGAAATCACCCTCTATGGTGGACCCATTCTCTACCTCATTGTCCAGTCTTTTGCTCTTTTCGGATTGCTCCTTTGGTTCGACGGAGGCCCCGTGCTGTCCTTGCTACGTGCCAAATCCAAGCCCAATGATGAGGAAGAGAAATCCACGTCAGACAAAAACAACATCTCCGAGAAGCCACAGCCTACAGCTTCAAGTCTAGATAACGGCCTCCGCGTCCTCCATCTCACAAAGTCATTCCACAAATTCACCGCAGTCGAAGACATCACCTTCAGCGTCAGCAAAGGCGAAGTATTCGCCCTTCTGGGCCCCAATGGTGCCGGCAAAACAACAACCATCTCCCTCATCCGAGGTGACACCCCACCCTCCCGCAACGGAGGCGATATATTCGTCGACAATATCTCCGTCCTGCGACACCGTGCTGCCGCTCGCTCCCACCTCGGCGTCTGCCCCCAGTTCGACGCAATGGACCAAATGACCGTCCTAGAGCACCTCACTTTCTACGCCCGCATCCGCGGCGTCCCTGATGTACCCCACAACGTCAACGAGGTCATACGAGCCGTCGGTCTAACCCCCTTCAAGCACCGCATGGCAACTACTCTGTCTGGCGGCAACAAACGCAAGCTATCACTTGGCATCGCCTTGATGGGTAACCCCACCGTTCTACTCCTCGATGAGCCATCGTCTGGTATGGACGCGGCGTCTAAGCGAGTCATGTGGAAGACGCTTGCTGCTGTTGCGTCTGGCCGTTCCATTGTCCTCACGACCCATTCCATGGAGGAAGCCGATGCCCTCGCCCACCGGGCCGGTATCATGGCGAAACGCATGCTGGCTCTTGGTACCACGGACTCCCTCCGCTCGCATTACGGGAACAGATACCATGTCCATCTGGTGCATAGCCTGGCTCCCCATACGAGTGAAGATGATATGCAACGGATCCGCACTTGGGTCAGTCGGAATTTCCCAGGCTCCGTCGTCGAAGAAAAGACGTATCACGGCCAACTCCGTTTCACGGTGCCTGCTACAGGGTCAGACTCGACGGAGGACGATGGTTACGACGATGACACCATGATGCGGTCCGACGTTAACATGGATATCATCAAGGGGGGGGATGATAACGGCAACAATAGCATCGTCAAGCTCTTCTCGTGTCTTGAGGAGAGTAAGGAGGAGTTGGGGGTCCAGTTTTATTCTGTTAGCCAGACAACGCTAGACCAGGTGTTTTTGACTATCGTTGGGCGGCATAATATCGCAGAGGAGAATTCTGAACAGACTTCGTCGTCGAAGGAATAGACCTGGTTTTTGTGCCGACTCCCTCTTTTTTCCCCTTTCCTTTCTTTCATTTTTTGGTGGTGGGAGGGTTCCATTCACGTGTTTTATATTCGTGGTGTATGGTCGGATGTTATACCTTCTCTTTTTTTGGGGGATTAATTACTGTGGGGTAGGATTCGATTCTAACTTAATGTATGTTTCATTGTAGCTTATCGTTACTACCTTATATTCGCTACCATACTATTGATATCGCGGAGCATTATTCATAGAATATATAATATTGCTAATAGATATACCGGAAGCTGTAAGGAGAAAGAAAAAGTCATTAGCATGAATACCACACATGAGCAGGAATGTAAGGATGCAAAACAGGGGAAAGAAAAAACATACTTCAAGTTCTCCCTATCTGTCAAATCCAAGAAAGCCGTGGCATCTAAATCTCTCCCTTCCAATCCGCCTTCCATCCGAGACTGCATTTTATCTCGCTTCTTATTCTCCCAGCGAAGCAGAAGGCCCAGGATGCTGATGAGAACGGCTTCCAGAAGATGCGAAACGATCATTGACCAGATGCCAAGCTCATAGGTTGGTCTGTTTTGGATATTTACTTTTAGCATCGAAGTTAAAAAGGGCCGCACGAAAGAGTTTCACTCACTTCTGGCTCTCTTTGTAGAAGAATGGGCCGGCGATATTTCCGGTACAGTACCCCAGGAAGAGGACTGCGTTTGTGACTACCTTCTTTGTGTGACCTTTTGTGATATTTATCGGTTAGTTGAGGGGTTTGCATGTTGGAGTCTCGAATAACACGCACCGGCTGTATTTGCGACTTGCATACTCAGTACCAGAACAAAGGCTGCGTTGTACGGACCGGTTAAGTAATAGCAGATCAATCGGCCGACCTTTTGATCTAGCGGGACGAAGCGCAGCCCGAATGCTCCTGCTATATTTGGCATGAGGAATATCAGGATGAAGATGCAGCGTCTGTTCTCGAAGCGATCATTGAGGTATACGCAGGCGAGAATGGAGAGTGCTATCAGGGCTCCGTAGGGTATCTGGATAGTAACGTTAAGCTTTTACTATATTCTCATGTCGCTAGTGTATCTGCTTACCTGCATCAAGGTAGTTACTAAGGTAGAGAATCCGAAGCCTTTGATGATAATTGTTCCAAAATTGGAGATGCCGCCATTTGGAATATTACCTGGACAATCCATCATATAAGTCATAGTGACCGGATATTCAAGGGAGAGGGTTTCATACAGACTAGACCGAGGAGGAAGAAGAAATACATTTTGTAGTCTAGGAATGCTTCGATAATCTGGTAAGGTTTGAGGTGCTTGTTTTCGACACCTGTCTGGTTATCTCGCAATCTGTCCACAGCAATTCGGCGTTCCCTTTGGGTAAGGCCTGGTGCTGAGACGGGTGAATCAGGGAGGAAGATGAACATGACGATTCCCCAGACTGAGCATAATGCACCACTAGACGACATTTTGATGTGAGAGAAGATTCAATGGTCGTGAAACGGAAGGGCTGCGTACATGACAATAAATTCGTACTTCCACGATGGAAGTGCACCTCTGATATGACCTATTCCATAGCCTAAAAGGCCACCTAGAGCAATTCCTAACCCGTTGGCAGTATACCATAAACCAATACGGACAGGCTGTTCGCGTCGCGTATACCACATACTAGTGATGAGCATAAACGCAGGATCTGCACAAGCTTCTGCAGCACCACCCAGAGCTCGAAGCACAGCAAGAGTGGTGAAATTGTGACATGCGGCCTGGATCATGAGGAAAACACCCCTTTGAGCGGTTAGGTGGCTGTCTTGCTATCTGGTAGCAAAGAATATGAAACATACCACATGAAAATATTCGCTCCAAGGTATTTTCCTAAGTGATGTCAGCTAGATCATGCTTCATACGTTCTTTCTCATTAATTTCATACCGATAGGTAGTCTTTGCATCAGGAAATTTGTCGGAAATGCCCAGGCGAGGAATCCAAAGTAAAAGATACTACTGAGCCAACTGTACTGTGTGCCATGAAGATTAAGGTCTTCATTGATCCCAAAGATCGCCGCATAACTCAATGTGGTCTGAAAATGCGTTTAGTTATGCGTGAATTAGTCCAATGCAATAAGTAATTGGTACACACATGGAAGCGAAGACCTAATTACCTTATCAATATAAAAGAAGGCGTAGCAAACAGCCAGATATGGCAATATCATAAAGTCAATTTTCCAGAGCAGTTTTCTCGCCTCGGCTGGATCCACGGGTTCCTGAAAATCCTCGTCATTAAACAGTGCCATCGCTGTATCGCCATCTTTCAGTTTCGGTGCTTTCAGGCCCGCGTCCACACGTATAATATTCTCGCTGTGGATAAATGTAGGCGCTTCTGCCGAGCCAGTCTTAGAGCCTGGAGAAGGCTCCAGGCTAGGGCTGTCACTCATGTTGATTGCAGCTTCTTTCTTCACGCGAGCTAGCTAAAGCAGTCAACTTCTGGTTCTGCGCAAATACGAGTGCGAGGGAAACGCTGTGTCAGGAAAGTGAGGGGCCATCATTGTTTTTATGGACAACCCAAACCTGACTAAACAAGGAATCAGGCCATCTAGCATGATCACCGACAACGAAGCTTAATATTTTGTCGAATCCAGCCGTATCGGCAATGAGGAGCTCCAGTTTCGACTTCATGGACTGGCTGGGGTAGGTTCTCTATCCCCACGCAGACCCACCGCGGCAGATGGGGAGCTCCGTCTGGGGTTTGTCAATCTGCGGGGAACTGATAGCCCCGTTGATCCATCAAGTCGTAAGGTAACCCGAGGTAAGAATAGAACGTGGGGGTTTCCCATATTCAAGACCGCTCGGAATAAAGCCGTTCTATGGAATACTAGACAAAGCCGTTCCATTGCGACACGATTGAGTAATACGCCAAGTGGTCGGACGAAGGCCGAAGAAAAAGGGCATGCTCATGAGGAATACCTAATAGGTGGAAAATTCACAAATGCCGATCCTGCCCGATAAAGGCGTTGGAGAAAAGCAAGAAAGGTTGGAGTAATGAAGTATCAAGTCTAGTATTTGTGGATGGCGAGATCGAGGATGCATCAGATTATCTCGAAAAACGAAAAACTGACAAGATTATACTTATTATGATAACCCACTAGATATTCCGAGTATGTTAGCTTTGACTATACTAGTTGACTCTCTACCTGTCAAGGGGAACACCTACAGCATTTGGTTGATGACTGGCCTTAATACAAGTAGACTTTGTGCCATTCTATCAAGAAAGCGTTCACTCACTACCAAGCTTCTCGGTCGTTTGCCGCTGGTAACCCACATAGGCAAAATGATAGGCTTTTCTAGGATAAGGAAAATAGTCCTGATTCATAGATTCATGTTGCTTTAGGAAATCTCATCCGGTCAGATTATCTTTTACCTATTATTGTAGTTTTCCCGCCCTTCTAAATGTTGCCGCATGCACCCATTGATGCGCCTTGCAGTGTGTAATTGCAAGAAGATCCAAGCATTTCACCCGTACCTCTTACCTAAGGCTTCTAGCGTTTTTGCACAGAGTACCCGTATATTTTTATCTATTAGATTGTGGAGTGCCCCCTAATGCTTCGTATTAGCATGGCTACCACATCATATACATCACTAGCTTGATCCGCTTCAGTTTTCGAAGCCCTTATACCAAATCATTTATTTTCGATATTGTTGCAGCTTCTTCACGTTGGCTCAGATAGTCCGATGATCGGCCCCAGTTCCAGATGAGTGAGAGCTGCTGGAGAGAGTCATGACTAAGTTCTTGATTTATTTCGCCTTTTGCGAGATATAGGGGAGTTACACCTATGATGATGATATCAAAATAATCCTTGAACGGTCTGATAATGCTTGGCTTGGACGCTCCTTGTAAGAGGCAGACAACATCCCCAGGCTTGACAGGTTGTGCTGAGACCCGCACGGTCCATTTAATGGTGCATCGTTCGATGCTGTGATTCCAGTGAGTTTTCAAATCTTTGAAGCACTGGGGTAATTTCAACGGGTCGTTCAAATCAATTTGGACATGCTGTCTGTCAAGCCGAGATTTGTCTCCGTACGCTCCAGATACCATCCCTAGGCTATAACCCATGCCCTTGATCAACGCAAACTCCTTATCAGGCCAAGTTTTGATCGACACCATTTTCGATAGAGTATGCCTAATTACTCGCTGGAAGAGAGCTTCCCAGGGGATATCATAGTGAGGCAACAAGCCCACTTCATCTAGTTTATCGCAGCACATACCAAGAAGAGCAAATACTTTGTCATGGCGTATGGTGGCCTTGTGGGAGTGGTACATATCGAGTAACTCGCCCAAGGAACGTCCCCTCTCATAAGTCACCCCGTACCCCGGACGGAATATTGCTCTTCCTAAGAGATAAGTGACTGGGCGTACGGAATTGATCAAATTCTGCAGCCTTGGACATCTGTTATTTAAACCCTCCATATGGCGCAGACCTGAAGAAAACGCATAACCATTCATCTCTATAGGGCCACATTTCACGAGCACCGACCGGGCGACCCCGACCTCTTGAAGAACCTGCGATGTCGTTAATCAGGTTCCTCCATATATATAGTTCTCCTGGAATTTTCCTTACCCAGACGCGGCGGAACCAAGGACGCTCTAAGAGTGCCATAAGTGCTGCATCATCGAGTCCTTCCAGTAGGCTCTCGCCTTCTGCAGCGGCTTGTAATCTCGCTAGCGTAGGGGTGCTATTATTTTCCTCCTCTCCAAGCCAAACGATAACGTTCTTAGCTTGCCCATATATATTTGCCATCAATTGAATCTGTTGTTCTTTCTCTGCATTGCTTTTCTGGTCAATACATATAGCATCGACCCACAGTAGCCTGGGGAACCGTTGAAGTCGAAGGCGTAACAGCGCTGCATGCAAATTCGACGCGACTTCTAGAGCGCAGCTGTTGACGTATATCAAAGAAAGGATTTCTGTGGAGCCCCATACATATGACAGAGCTTCGTACACTTGCCACTCCTGTTCCTTGAGAGGGTATTCAATGAGCTCACATTTTATTGGGGCAGTCTGCTCGTTGTTGGGTAGTAGGCGAAGAATGCGAATGGCATTATATCCATGAGGAAGTGGCATATAATTATAGGGAGGCATGTTGGCAGACATTTTGCCTATAGAACATCAACCACACCCCAAAATGACATCGGTGGGGTACCTGGTAACAGAATTCAATTTGCATCCCAAGTAAGGCCGGTGTTGGCGAGATCAACAAGCCCCGCAAAAATTGATCTATTCCTCCCGTGATCCGCGCAATATCGAGCAATGCCGATACCTTTATTATAATTCCTAGTTTCTTCCAAGAACATACCCTATATTGATCTCTATCCAAGGTTACAAGAAATAATAAATCAGTAAACATCAATGGCCATATACAAGTAATAATACAGTCGCCAAATGCAAAACCCCAAATACGTAGCGGCCCTTTAACGACGCCGTTTCTGTCCACGACCCTGTCCTCCCCTTCCTCTCTGGCCAGAAAGAGCAGACTTCTGTCGGAGGTAGTTCGAGACAATGTTCTCAACACTGCGCATATCATGTCTGGGTTGTCTATAGAGGTGATAAATGATATGTTAGTCAAGTCAAGCACGGATAGCACACAAAAAAGCGCCAACAACAAGCCATATACGCACCTCATGTAATACAACCTGGCTCTTCTCTTTCTCTTCTCCGTCCTCTGTACAATCTCCACACTCTCAACGTTGGGACTGAAAACCTTCACCCACATCTCAACACCGACTCTGGTAAGTTCGTTACGAAGCAAGAATGTAGTGTCAACACCGCGCAGACGAATGCTAAGACAGACACCAGAGAATGGGTCTCCGTTCTTGAAGGTCACGCGGAGAATATCGCCGACCTTCACACTGCGTGGATTTCTTCTGTAGTCGAAAAGCGCTTTGCGTTCGCCAGTCGGATCAAGGGTTGCCAATTGAGCTTCGGTCACTGCTGCTACGGGGTCTTTGCAAACCGTGCGACTTGAAGGCGGAGCAGGGTAGACTTTGAGCTTCTTGCGGCCTGTTCAACGATGCATTAGCCACTTAATAGAAACCCAGGGAATGAAAACAAAAGACGCGAGGCATACCATTGGTAGGTTGCTGGCGAGGGGGTATTTGAGAAAGGAATGACTTGGGCAATTTGCTCGGAAGAGGTACGGGCTCATGCTTTGGAGTGTACGCAGTCGTGATGGATCGGCGAGCAATTTGAGACGGCGCAAATGATTGGGGCTTCGCAAGAGACCTTAAGCAGCCCAGCTGCCGCAAGATTGGTGAAAAGGTCGCCATGGCTGCGAGACTTGTGGTGCGCTGAGCAGCTGGCAAAGAGTGAGATGCAAGGAACAGACGGACCTCCGAGCGTGAAGTTTGCGGACCGGCAGAATTTCCGCCAAGCCTCGAATTACCTGTTTGGGTCAACGTCCAGAACTCGACTTCGGGAACTTTTCTGCCACCGCGGACCAGCTTGCGCTTCACGTTGTGTTGGTTTAATCTTCAATCTTGTACAAGTGGAATTTACTCTTCTCTGGGGGGTCTCTTTAGGAGCATCTATTACGTTAAATTACTCCTGAATCCTCTGTACTTTCAATAAAATGGCGCAAAACGCCATTGGAAGGCTCTTCCGCGGCCAAAGTTCCAGCACTCTCCGTCAATCCATTGGCACTCTCACACAGAAGCGATGCTATTCCTCAAAAAATGGTGTGATTGCTCGCTGATTTGCCTTTGTTGCCATCAAGCTAACTTCTGTAATGCAGCCATTCCGACCTTTTCCCCGACTTCCTCCGCCGAGCTGGACCAGGCCCTCAATCGTTTCCGCGAAGAACTCTTCATACCGTTCGGACTAGGAACGCAGCAAAGGAGGTTAATGTTTCGTCAGAAGTACGCCGACCGTCTAGAGGAAGAGCCTGTCAGTGTATCCGTTGGTGAAGATGAAGAGCCATTCCTGCTCCGCCCTATGGACCCGCAATCAAGACCAACAAAGAAGGAAATCGTGGATGTCATTTCTCTCATGCAGACGACAAAGGATTGGCAGAACTTGGTCCCGTTTCTGTCAGGATTACGGATGTCACATCGGCTTATTAAGTCCGACCGCTGGCAGTGGTTGGTGCGCCGTGCAGGTCAGGCTGATGCAATTGGTATTATTCTCGAAGCCGCGAAGCAGAGCGAGCGGACTGGTCTTCGTCTTAACGATTTGGATATTGTACAACGTATCTTCTTCGAACTTCACTGCAAGGCCCAAAGAGGAGAGTTCAAGGACCCCGAGGTGTCAAAAGCTTTCACTCTGGCGAAGCAGTTTGTCTCCCTGATGGAGGCCCCCGAACACATCGAACATAATGTGGAGCGGGATCCTAAGAGGAAACCATTTGTCATTGGCACCCTGCTTGAGCTCAGCGCTGCTCGTGCCATCAACGAGCTTGGTGGCAACGATGAAGGTGGCCTGGTCCGTTCCTATGCTCAGCGTCTCCTTGGTAGCTGGTCTCTTGGTAATTTCAACCGTGATACTAAGAATTGGCACAGTGTTGACCACGTGCTGCAAGAGATCGTGCCCATCTACAATGGTATGAAGCTTGCACTCAAGGTCAACGGCATCTCAAATGATAAGTCTGTCGCTCCGGGCCTGAAGACACGCGTGAATGAGTTGGGAACTGTGATTGCGAACCACAAGAAGGCTGCGCCGGAGAAGGCTACACAACGGCCATCGTTGGGTCTTGAGCAGAGCCACCTTTTGCATTAGTGATAAGCCCATATTTATTTCTACACACTATCTATGAACTGTATATTACCACTTAGAATCATTTGGAGTTGTATGTTACTCTCAATATGAAAACGGGCTATTTTCTTCCTGGACAAAAAATCGCTGCGCCTGGCATGCTTGGGGTACTTCAGCATCAACATGAATAGAGGCAATTTAATGTTCGATTTAAAAGGGCAAAACGAGATCAGCCGGAAACCCAAGTCATGTTAGCCGCGAGATTAACGCTAAAAACAATCAGGTATTGCTCAAAGACGCCATTCAGCACAATTCTAATGTGTTATCGTCACGGATGCGGCCTTGTGCTGCCAGTGTGGTTTTCTCAGAAACAACGGCAGGGCCAGAAACGGTAATCTATTGGGCAATCGTTAGCCAATTTTGAAAAAAAAAATTCAAAACGAAGCGCCAGTCTGCATTGCATACCTGTCCCTCATTTTCGTTGTCTTCGGAAACACCAGTGAGAACGACTTCAACGCTACTTAAGGGAGCTCCGAAGTGATTCGGGCCTTGATAACGTCTATAATCGAAGACATTCGTCTGAGAGATAGCGCCAGCCACGCGTGGACCAGTCAAGGCATAGACCACACGAGCTCCTGTGAAGATTTTCAAATCTGTCAACTGTGCAGAGGTAAGGCGAACTTTGGGATCGGCGTCAGCACGGTGCGAGATGCATAGGAGGCGAAGCTTGTCGAGTGAGAGTTCGGCCATCGGTCCAATATTGGCAACCTGGCTGAACATCCCATGGGAAGGCATGACTCCAGCATCTAATTTCCTCACATCAAACCAACGAGCCAGGGAAGAGACTACACCAGAACGTGGCTCCATAAATCTATCATGGTAATCGGACATGGTACGAGAGGAAGCAATAACTACAGTTGGAGACACCCCAACGGTAGCCAAAGCGAAGTCGACACCTTCCCCGGCAACAGAGTTCACTGCAACGGAGGCATTCGAGTACAGAGCAGCCATCACCTGGCATAGTGGATAAGAGCGGGAAAGGGAGTCAGTCGAAAGTACCAGGTCCTTATGGCTGAACCGTTCATTACGAGGCAAGGAATAAGTCAAGCCAGCGATGGCAGAGATCAAGTTCTGTTACACCGTCAGCCTTGAACTAGTACAGGAAGAGAAGCCCTACCTCTGACTGATACTCGATGAATTCGCCTGGTCCTGTGGCGGATGGCCAAACTGTGGTAAGGGAAGGTGGGGGGCTGTTCCGTTCCCAGCTGGGAATATCAAGCCCAGCCAAGTCCTTCTTCTCTTCTACTATTTCGTGCCAGACAGCAACCTCTAGAGTACCTTTAACGTCACCAGGCACATCATTCCAGTCCATATGCCTACTACCAAGCTTCGCAACCCAGATAACCTGAGAGAGTTGTTCGTTGCTCTTAGCCACAAGAGACAAATCGAGTGCGCCAGCCTCTGCAATTAATACATCTGCCTGAGATTTCTGCAGTAGGGTAGATAGATCATTCGGGTCAAGGTTGTGAGGAATAAGTATGATCTTGAACTCATAGAAAGCACCAGCTGTATAAAAGCTTTGGTCAGTAAGCGGTCATCAGCACGCGCAGGTCGAGGAGCTCTAACCGAAAATTGAGGCCAGAAGCTCAACCGAGTCTGTAAGACAAACGGCAACTGTTTTAGCCTTAGAGGATTGGAGGCGAGATCCAATGACATTGATCTCTTGCGTTACTTGTTCTAAGGAATGCTCTATCGCTCTTCTTCCGAGCACAGTATAGATCTTTCCCTGTTTACCGGATAGTTTGCCATCCTCTGCAGCTCCACGCATGGCAGCTTTCCAGACATCACGCAAGTCACCTTTTCGGCCAGCAGTCCATTTCGGTGCACCGGGATCTTTAACATTCAGTCCCGACCGAAGGGGGAAACCATGCGGGGTCTCAAGACTGCGATAGGCGGCAGATTCGCCAGGCTGGCGGACAGGGAAGGCCGTTGACTGACGGGCCAGCAAGAATGGGTGAATGTCTGGCTCCTTGGCTGTGACAAAGGAATAAATAAGAAAGGCAATAATAGTTCCTGCGATGAGGGTCGTGTATATGTTCCAGTCAGCCAGGACGTCAGCGACCAATGTATCCAACTTGGCCACTAGCGACGTCTCCGAAGCCATTTTGAGTTTACCTATGATCAACAATACGTCGTCATGTAGGATGCGAAATATACGGAAGCGTGAAGGTCCGATTGTTTCCTTATTTCCCTCGCTAGGGCCAGGTTCTAGGTTGCAGTAAGATGGTGACGTGACCTGAGCGGAGACAATTCGCGGGTCCGGCGTTTAACACCTCAAGGTTACCGAGCTAACTGAAAACTCCGCGTCAAAAGCGCTTGTGGCAGTGGTTGCCAGTGAGCAAGACGCACCGATCACCAAAACAAGCACTGTCCCACCGAAGTATTTGAAGAGCTCGTCGTGTTGTCCACCACGATATCCTTATGGCTCTTTTTGAACTCGTATAATTACTTGAGGTCGAAAAGTCATACGCAAATGCTCATGTGACTTTTTTCTAGGACAGTCACACAGGTAAGTTAGGTAAGTTTAAAAGACCTTCAATCCAAGGTAAGTTCTCTGGATATCTCGATGCAAAACTGAGTACACCATACTTACCCCCATGCAGGTCATCTCTTTTTGTCTTTGCTTGTACTTGAACGTCTCCGTGCACGTCAATGGCTTCCCTATCCGCCCCATCTACCCCTAAGGCAACATCTTCGCCTGCACCTACTTCAGATGAGTCCCGGACACCAGGAAAATGGCGCCACCCACAGTTGAATGAAATAGTGCGGCGACAAAATGCTGGAACATTTGGAGATCGTAATATCAAAAGGCTGTTGTGGAATGGTGCTGCTTTACTAGCAACCTGGATGTTTGGCAACACCTTCAAATCCTAGTGAGTAGCGACAAAGAGGTCGGTTATGTCGCGCAGACTAACAAATTCACTACAGTTTTCCTCGACTAGAAAAGTCCAGGCAGAACTCTACATATTCTGATCTATCCCTGCTTGTGTTACAACTTGTCTTTATTCTCAATATCCTCGTGGCACTATACCCTCTATTCCGCCCAAAGGACAACCTCTTGGATATTCCCCTCACCCCTACGCAACGCGCCCTCTTAGGACTTGATCCATCTGCTACAGCACCACCAACGCCGGGATCTACATACGTCACTCCACCCAAATACCGGCTTTCTGGGTCGCGGACAGCAAGCCCGGCCAGCAGAAGTGCATCGCCTTTGTCAACCAATGCCAGCGCTTCTGGACGTAGGGTATCATCGGGCGCATTATTTTCGCCTTCCACCAGTCCATTGCTCCACAAGGCTGTCTCAAATGGGGGAAGGGAAAATGGACGGAGACCGAGTTTCGGCTCTCCATCACCTCTAGGTCGAAGCTCACCTTTTCGCGAATCAAGCTTCCGTGAATCGAGCTTCGGATCGAGCATCGGCCCTGCAACTCCGTCGCCAGTAGGGGGCAAGCGTGTTAATCTGGGTCTGAGCAATAAATGGCTGTATGAGCGGAGCAGGCGACTGTCAGCGAGCAATGGTAGTCTTTGAATTACTTTCGTTGGTGTTTGGTGCTTTAGGATGAAGGCAATCATATATTCGTATGTTTTGAAGGGCGTTCAGCAAGCACTGTGTCCTTTTTTTTTTCGAAGAGATTGATGTTTCAATGTGCATTTTAGACATTATATTCTTATAGGATTTTTTTATAGATAGGAAATGTACAAGTATGACGCATTGGAAAATTTCCGGAAATATAAATTGGCTGATGGGAAAAAAAAGCATGGACCGCACAATGCGCAATTAGGCAGCTTTTTCCCACGTTCCCCAGTTCTGATGTTCGAGTCTCCGCCGGTCTAGTACCTAACCAAGTTCTAGTTCCCGCGTTATGCATTGACCCAAGAATGCCAACTACCCTCATTGGCATTCAACCACACGCGGCACTCCTCGATTGGAGTAATTTCCAAAGCACCGTTTCCAAAAAGCGTCGCATTTAACACTGTCCCAATTTAGATCGTTACCGTTCGTGACTGCATGAGGCCAACATTTCCTTGAAACACAGGCGGTGGCATCACAATGGGAGCTTCGGAGTCAAAACTAGTCTTCAAGCAGGGAATCTTCCGCCTTTCAGAGGAGAAGGACATTCCTGCTGACGATCCGTACTGGGCCAGAGTTCGTTTCCCTTTATTGATGTGGAGGTTCTTGGTATCTCTGACTATTGTATTGTAGTTCTGGGAGCTCCCAGAGTCAACCGAAGATGTCTTCAGTTTGTTCACCCCCGCTGACATACGACGGACTCGCGATAACGCACTATCCAACTTTGAAACGTTGTTGCTCTCCGTCACATCACGTCTCACCATATTAAAAAACCATCCTTCGTTTCCAGACCCCGAGCTTGCTCCCGACCGTGACGCCCTCAACTGTATTCGGATCTTGACCCGTATCCTCCCTTTCATTTACGAAGCGGAGCACCTAGAGGATTGGGAAGACAAATTCTTTTGGGGGCGTCGGAAGAAGAAGACACGTGAAGCACAGGTCGCAGCCGAGATACTCTTTGATGAGGCGCAAGCTGAAGAACGACGAACGTCTCCAGAGCCCAATGACTACGAAGAGTTGAAGCCTTTGGCCGAGGAATTAATTGATACACTGGTGGATCTTCTCTTCTACGCAGACTTCACCATCCCAAAGCTTCCGACAGCCAAGAGCAAAGTGTCCTATTCAATATGGCAGAGCGGTGTTGGTTGCAATACATCTATGGGCTCAAACAAAGAGTTGGAGAACAACCGCTGTGAGATCATTCGGTTATTACTTACCTTAACAGGGAAGGCGATGTACATGCCTTCAGGTAAGCGCTGCCATTCCTTCCCAGTGACGCTCCCAGTTGACCTTCTGCCAGGTCTGTTGCCAGTACAGGGCGTCAAAGCGATTACATATATTGCAACATGTCCTGATAAGCAGGCTGTTCTAACACTACTTTGTTCGTTGCTGAATACAGTACGTGCAATCTTTGACTCCCACGTCTAGAGCTTTGCTAACAACCCTAGGCGATCAAATATAATCCCGCTTCCTGGAGGGTACCTTATGACCATGTTGTGTGGAAAGATCCTAAGCAAATATTAGTTATATATTGCTTGCAGTTTCTTTTGGTTCTTCTCTTATATCCAATCCCAGAAGACGGGCGCGGAGCTGCGCCAAAGAATTACTACCGACATTACTTCGGAAGGCTACATAGGCCTCAGGACTTCCAATTTCTTGTTGATGGCATGACCAGAATCTTAAATCAACCAGTAGGTCGCGACTACCTCTCTTGAGTGTTTCATTCGGCTTACACCACGGTTGCCAGATGCAAGCGACAAATTCCTATCTTCCTGGTAGTCAGAAGACTGTCAAGTGGGCCCCCGAGATGATGATGCTCTTCTGGGAAGCTTTACAATGCAATAGGCGATTTAGATCATTCATCATTGACTCAAACCGCTCGCACGACTTCATCATTCTTTGTATCTTCTATGCTATTGTATACAAGTCTGACCCTTCGCAGCAAGGCGTGGTCAGGATGTGTATTTTCATTACCCAGACCATGAGCGTCGAACCCAATTTCGGAAAGAGTCTGAACAAAAAGTTCGAAGCCCAAGAAACACTTCCGCAAAGCATTCGTATTCCCGGTTTCAGGGGATCCTATGCGGACTTTTTGATCATGGTTTGTCATTTGTTGCTCTTCAAAGTGGCTTGCTTAACTGACGCAAATAGTCCATTCATACCCTGATTACCGGAAGCAAAGGCAAATTAACCGCTGTCTACCCCGCGCTTCTCGCAGTCATCAATAACATAGCTGCATACGTCGAAAATCTGTCCCCAGCTGCATGCTCCAAACTTCTGCAGCTGTTCTCCTCAATGTCTGCCCCTAGCTTCCTCCTGGCTAATGAGACGAATCATGCCCTTCTTTCCTCAGTGCTTGAATCCATCAACGCGCTTCTTGAACATCAATTTACCAGTATGTGACGCCGATTTTGCCCCTCTCGTCAATCAAATTGCTGACCTTGGCAGAAAATTCGTTCCTGGTATACGCCATTCTGAAACACAGGAGGCGTTTTGAAGCAGTTCGAGAGTTTACACTTGAGAGCGGACAGCAGGAGATAGAACGCCAAAACGAGAGACGAAAATCCGAAAGCGGGACTTACGACTTTGTTTCCAGTCCAGTTTTGTCGGCATCTGAAGATGATTCTCACACAGCTTCCGATGCGCGGTCCCCGTTGGGTCGCATTCCCGAAGAACACAGTCCGTTCGCAATAGGTGGGGACGATTCGGACGACGAGCGAGAAGAGCAGAAGACACCAGCACAATCATCTCCATCTGTTCAGAGTTCTCGTAGACCTTCAGCTTCATCTGCTGTCGATGAAAGTATGCCACTACAACTACGGGGAATGTCCGAAAAAGCACGGGGTAAAATGCCCGCTGGGCAGCCATCCTTTTCTAGGCAAAATAGTATGACTAGCCAGAGTAGTATGTCAGCAGCCTTCCTAACGGCTCCCAGTGGTTTCACACCAACTATAGCATGGGTAAGCAATTTTTCATTTCCCGCACATCGCTCAGCTTACTGACCGAATGCTCAGCTTGAGTCATGGCTCCCAGACCTACCACTCCACCCTATTCTTACCGTCATTTCTGCCATTATGCCCCACATCCCAGAGTCCACTTTGGAAAGCACTTCTAGCCCTGAAGCTCGGACTCTAATCACGAATCTCCCCTCATTTGCGGAAGAGCCAATGATCCAAAGTATGATCTCAGAGCCCCCTCCCACCCGTGTGCATTCCTTTGAATGGTCAGCTCTTTCCATGGGCTGGTATGAATCCTTACTGTGGGGGTTCATCTTCTCGAGTGAGATGGTCGTTGGCTCTGCTTCGGGCGCCACGCCAGGTACCGTTGGAGTGTGGAATGGAACTGGCATCAAACTGTTTAAGGTCCAGGAGGCTGCAGCACAGGGACCCACGCTACTTGCTCCCAAGGGTGCTGTAGACGCTGTTGGTAGTAATTTGGTTCAACGAATTGGGAACCTAAGCCTCCGGAGGGCCAGCGCGCAGGACTCTCAGAACAGTTCCAGGGCCCCATCCGTTCGGGAGGTCTGATATGCTGTCTATCGAATCTTTTACTCTTTATATCGGGTTGAACTAGTGTCGTCACATTATTATAAACAGCTGAGCTTGTTTTTCCAGTGATCTTATTCATGTTCATTTATAATGATACCTTGGTGGCGTTTGCAGTCAAACCTGTTTTCTTATAAACACCCATTGGGTATATAGAAGTGCTAGCCTCTTCAATATTATTTTGCTCTTCTTTGTCATACCTTTTTCTCGTGTGTCATAATTCAGAGGCTCATTTTTGTATATTTTCTCTACAGCCTGTGACTCAATTCAAGTATTACCAGGACCATACATCGTTCCAGAGGAAGGGAGAATATCAAAATCTACGCCTGGCCATGGATTCGTCAAAATTATCGATATGCTCGTACAAAGCTACAGTCCTAGCATCAGAGGGTTAAGGTGATGAGCCATCCATTATTGTTTGCCACGTGAGGTTGTGATTGGCTGCGGAGCACTTCTCGGCGTTCATTTTGATCCAATTTGATCCAACACATCGGACAGCTAGTAAACATACAAGGAACCTGTGGAAACGCATCGTACATATAAATTATCTAATACTTCTTCTGGAATTATTTTTGCATATTCCTTATCCTCCCTTAATATCCTCTATATAGCCCAAGGAGAGTTGTCCACAGGTGAACATGGCTCCGAGTTTTTTCTTGCCTTTCCTTGTCGCGGCATCCGCAACCCTCCTATCGCCGGGACAGGCTACTGGATTGTCGACCGAGCTTCAGAGCGTTCTGAAGAATACACATGGTGGCAATGAATATGGATATCCTACTGATTTTACTAGGGGTATAATGCCTGTGAGTTCCATCTTCAGTGACGCTGCGACGGGGGAGGGTTTTTGTCAAGGGGTATCGAGGAGTTTGGAATGGAAACATTTGCTGATGAAAATTCATTCCGACGATTCAAGATACCAGTTCACTCTCACAAGTAGGCCAAAGTCCTTATTTCCTGTTCTTTCCTTTTCCTATTGTTACAAATTTGCAATAGCATGAGCAATTCCTAACCATATCATGACAGTGATTACTGGAGAGATATTCCCTTCTACACCGGTGCGGCCAATCTAAGTCTCCTTGACAAAGCAAGACTAACGTCCTTTAGGTCTCTCCAAGGGCTGTGTCTCAACGGAGGCTGATGTATGGCTGTATAATGGTACACTTTACGTTAGTTCTATGATTGGTGTCTAGCTCTACATGGGTAATGTACGCTGACAGCCATAGGTTGGGCATGATGAATCATCCTTGACCGAGGAGCGAACTTTTGAGTCCCTCTACGTCAATCCCATGTTAGACGTGCTAAGGCGCCAAAATCCTCAAACTCGATTTGTGACTTCACCTACGAAGAAGTGAGTTTGATGAACTAGTCTTACTATTTCTCCTGCTTGCATGTATTAACATTGTACCAGCGGCGTCTTTGACACTACTACTGCGCAAACCCTTTACTTTTTCGTCGATGTAAAAACGTCAGGACCTGAAACGTTCGAGGCTGCTATTTCTGCATTGGAGCCACTCCGCAAGGAGGGCTACCTGACCACATTGAAAGACAACAAGACGGTGACTAGCGGCCCCATAACTGTCATAGGAACAGGAAATACACCTTTCGATATGGTCGGGCCTGTCGCTAATCGCGACTATTTCTTCGATGCTCACCTAGATGCGCTAGAGGAACACCCTGAGATCACCTCCTTGATCTCTCCTATTGCATCGACCAGTTTCCAACAGGCTGTGGGCCCGGTCACATATAGTGATGATGATGCTGTTTTGAGTGACGAGCAGTTGGCTACCCTTCGATCCCAGATTAGTACTGCAAAGGAGAGGGGTATTGGCGCTAGATACTGGGAGACGCCTTATTACCCGATCCGAACTCGTAATGCTGTATGGAGGACGCTTCTACAGGAAGGTGTCGCCTTGTTGAATGCTGATGACCTGGATGCTGTTGCGGCTTATTTCTGATTGTACAGTATCTTGCTATCCACATTATATGCCATCATGGCATGAAGCAGTTAACACATTGAATATAGAGTAGTAATTTTAACGGCGATATCCATTACTACTGCCATTGAATAATAACTCAGTGACAGACGATGTGGCGGGTAGGAAATAGTATGCAGAACTATCTTATCGAGATGTAAACGAAAAAGTAAACAGTTTCCCTGGCGATCAGCTGAAAAAGGGCCTGGCCGCTGCACGTGACCGTCCGTGAGGCTTCTGGTCTAAAAGGTAAAATAGATCATGAGAGGGGAAAGCAAAGAGATAAATAAGAAATATAACGCGCGACTATTAATTCTAATCCCTGTCTTTATATGAAGCCCACAGTCTAGTTCTCAACAGACCTGATGTCTAAGGTCGATGTTGATCTGGGAGATCTCTTGGCTAAGGTGCTCCCCACCGGTGTCAAGGTCACCATTCGCCATATCTCGTCATCCCCTACCCCATGCACAACGCTCTTTGCGCCTCCGCCAGGGGAAGAGCCTGAGTCGACTTTTTGTGAAAACCATTTTCTGACGGTCTCCGTGAATGCCGACGAGCATGATGGATCCGAGATTATCGTTTTTGGAATCGAAGTTCTGGTCTACAGCACAGCGCATTTAACGACTGTCTTCGTCTCAAAAGCCGATTCTACTGGATTCCTGCACTTACTGAAGAATGCACCGAAAGTTTCGCTTATCCGGCGCATCTCCAATGGCTTTCTGTCGTTCCTAGTGCAGACACATCAACGGCCGGGCGTTCGGCTAGTGGTGTCATTGTTCGCACGAGCTCAGAGCCAGTATCTGTTTCCAGGCAGCATCGAAAATTCAGGAAAGCACGTTCTCGATGATAGGGGTCTGATCAAATGGTGGTGTCGCGTCGTCGACCCCATCTTGCGCGAGTACGAACCGGAATCAGGATCCCACGAAAAAGGCCTCGTTGACCGTGCTATGGAATCCGCTAAGAGTTCTGCAACAGCATTCCTGATTGTCCCAGGATGCGACAGATTTGAAACTCGAGGCTTCTTCCCGAGTACCGTAAAATCGGATGACAAAGATCGCCCCAGGTGGCTAAACAACTACCCACTCCATCAACTGTGCGACAACACCAACGCGCCTCCTCGCTGCTTGATTCCCCGGTTTCCAGATGATCCGAAAACGCGCTTCCTGCTTGATCTGGACGATGAACTCCCGAAGCAGTCGGAGGCAGCGGGCTTGAAGGAAGGCGCTGGGCAATGGAGGAGCGTCAAATCTCTAGATCAGTTCTGGGAGATGATGTCTTTCCGGCAGGAGTGTTCTGCTGGGCGGCTGGTCGGGTTCTTGTGGCTTGTTATCAACCCTCCGGGGCTTGTCAATTCAGTTAAAATGACAAGCTCCAGACCTATTTTTAAAGAGAAAGTAGAAGATTCCTCGACAACGACCGTCCCAGCAGCTGACAAGGTGGATTCAGCCCCCACAGGGACCGAAGCGATTGTTTCTGCTGATACCCAGCCTTCAGATACGCTCAAAGGCTCAACAGCAGAGGTAATACCAGGTGGCCCCGTGCAAGACCCATCGTCCCAGACAGGCAACGTATCTTCGAGGACCCATCCCAAAGTACAGCCGAGTACAGACCTAAACGCCTTTTACTGGCCAGAAGCAGGCCGCGGACATGCTGTTATGAGTGAAGAAGATTACAAAACTGCGATTAACTTCCTGCTTGAGCAAGATTTCTACAACCAAGAGGTTTCTATAGCGAGCACTAAGTCTTGGAGTGAGCAAGTCGCATCCATCGTGGACCAGCTTTGGGTCGGTCAGGAGGTCACAGGAAGGAACACGTTTGGAGAATCTGCCGATAAACCTGCTCCAACAACAAACGTCATTACAACTGGATTTGTTCGGAAACGGAAGAAGGATGAACAGAGCCACACAACCGCAGCAACAACAGCACAGAATGAAGGGCGCGAGGGGAACAGTATGGCCCCAGATGCAGTGACGACAGAGACTAGCGCAGCAGGCACCAATGATTCATATGGAGTCAATGTGCTCCAAGCAAACTTAATCCGGAAGAAGAGGAAGGCTTAGACTAGACAGCAGATACCTTTCGCATTGATTGGAGTTGGAAACGGGATTATGGGACATTTCAGCGATTTGGGGTCTTCTACTTGGGAAAAGCGAGGCCATTAACAGGTATATTCACAACAGCGATTGGTCATTGAACATTTGTCTTCTTCTTCTTCTTCTTCTTCTTCTTCTTCTTCTTCTTCTTCTTCCTTTTTGATACCATTCTTGGGTCTATCATCTCCTCCGAGATCAGACCCATGGAACTGTTAAATCATGACGAGCGAGCCACATGGACTAGTTACCTAGTAGGTGTGATCCAATTTGACTCGTTGAAGTGTAATTATAGATTTAATTTTCATAATCTTGACGCTTTCTCGGACTTATTATGGGGGTTCTCTCTCCCTCTCTCTCTCAAATTCCACGTAATTGTATCCTGTGCACAGCCCAACTCGAAACGTTCGAGAGCTTGTTCGATGCGGCTCCACGGAAGGGATGAAATCACAGCCACCGCATTCTGAAGCGACCCATAAATATGAACGCCGTCCGGTGCATCCGAATGGAACAACCACGGAACTAATTTAGTTCATAACGTTTCCCCGTTCGGCTGTTGCGTGGCAGCCTCCAGGGGAAAAAAAAAAAAAAGGGCCGAACGTTGAAACATCCTCGAGTGTTGGGGCCGCCTGCAAAGAACCCACTGACCGCAATTGCTCTCCGCACTTCGCTCCTCCAGTTTCCCGCCCATAGAATGTTGTCGCGACGTTGACAGCACCTTTTTTTTTCTGCCAACTGTATCGTCTCTCGCAGTGTCGATATTCGCCTATGCTAAAGTTTCAATCGCGTTCGATCTCCCTCGATTTTGGACCGACCATTAGCAATGGCGGGCTCCAGTGGTCTGTGATCGTGGGTTGGGGGTGCCTGGCCTGGTATATTATCGTGGTCTCAGTTTGCTATCTGGGATACTTTCAAATGTAAAAAGCTTCCTATTCAGCATTGGATTCTCTTCTTGGATTTTGTTTCTTCTTTCTTGCGCATGTATTTGAACATATATTTACTGTGTCATAAACTAATGCAGTTTCAAACAGATGGCGTTATTTTCTCCAAAGACCCCAGAAATCCTACTCCGCGACAGCTTCCGACGCTCCCCATGTTACTGCAATCCGCCCCGTTAAGGGTCTCGAACCGAATCTGTATGAATGTCTGGCCTCGACATTCCGTCAAGACTACCCGGCCGACAAACTGACCGTCTATTTTTGTGTCGCATCTCGCAACGATCCTGGCTACCCAACTCTGCAAAAGCTTGTATCCGATTTTCCACACACTGGCGCGCGCATCTTCATCGAGGAGGAGGATCCTTTACTCCAGCCTGATGGGGAGCGTGTCTACAACTTAGGTCCGAACCCGAAGATTCGGAACATGAGCCGCGCTTATCGAGAGGCCAAGGGTGATATTGTCTGGATCATAGATTGCAATGTTTGGGTAGGGAAGGGCGTCTGTGGGAGGATGGTCGACCGGCTTTGCGGACTTGGTGCTACTCCGGGCAAAAAGTACAAATTCGTGCATCACCTCCCGCTTGTAGTGGACGTTACCAGCGATGATAGTGCAACAGAGGAGCAAGACGCACTCGTGGCACCCTATCCCAACGGCGATGCAGATTCAACCAGCGATGTGTCCTCAGCGCCGACTACCCCCAAAGACGAACAGGGTATTCTTGCAACCGGTGGGGGCCGCCTGGAAGAATTGTTCCTTTCGTCTTCTCATGCGAAGATGTACACCGCAATCAACACAGTCCTCATCGCTCCCTGTATTGTGGGTAAATCCAACATGTTCAGGCGGTCGCACCTCGACTATCTAACAGCACCGCTGCCTACCGATCCAAATAAGCGCAACCCTGGTATCGATTACTTTTCCGACAATATCTGCGAGGATCATCTAATTGGGGACCTTCTCTGGAAGAATCGCGTCCGCGAGGAGAAAGAGAAAGGCGAACGTTTTGGCAAGCATAGCATGGTCTTTGGGGACCTGGCGATCCAGCCTGTGGGAAACATGAGGGTTGGCGATTACATCGCACGTCGGGTTCGTTGGCTACGTGTCCGCAAGTTTACGGTCCTCCTGGCAACCTTGGTCGAGCCGGGCACGGAGTGCTTGCTCTGCTCATGCTATGGCGCCTGGGGAATGACCACATCCCTGGCAAAATTCTTACAGGAAAAGGGGTTCTATTATGCAACTTATATGACCACATGGACTGCCTTTTTGGCATTTTTCTTCCTCAGCTTGGTCGTCTGGATACTGACTGATTGGACGTTGTATATCAAGCTGCATTCCGCCAAATCTATTGAACTCGACGAGGATACACCATGCTTTGTACAGCCTCCTCGCTGTTTCACTAGGCGGACATTCATTCAATGGTTCTCGGCGTGGCTTGGACGCGAATCCTTGGCTCTCCCCATATGGGTCTGGGCCTTCTACGGTGGCGTAACGGTTACCTGGCGTAACCGGCGATTCCGAGTCGGACTCGACATGAAAGTTCGAGAACTTGGTATTGAAGAGACATCCCAGCCGAAATTGCTGCCTAACTCCAAGCAAGCCTCAACCAGTCAAGAGAACTGAAAGATAGACATAGCGGGACATAGCATGCCGACAAAGCGAGGGACGAATGTACGAATATCACGGTGTGAAATGGTTTAAAAAAAAAAAAAAAAGGAACTTTTCTATCTAATTCCCACACATCTATAAAAAAACCATAACAGCGTAAAATCATTGCGTCGATCCCTCCGTAGCAGCAGCAGTATTCTCTCCAGCAGCGCTCTCCAACGCACCACCCTTCTCCGAACTCAACAACCACTCCACAACCTGCCTTCCCTTGGACATCTCCCCAGCATTGGCTTCACCCTCCTGTACCTCAGCCTCTACTTCAACCTCAGCCTCCTCCGGCTCCTCACCCTGCTCCTCAGTGGACCAATCAGCCCTCTCAGCGAGGAAAACGGCATCCAACCCAGCGTCATTCGTGATGGCGACATCAGCGCCAGCCCCAACAAGCGCCTTCACACACTCCAAATGCGTATTCAGTGCCGCCCAGTGCAATGCCGTGTTCCCCGAGTGGTTACGGTGGTTAACAACGGCCGCCACCTGGGCCTGATCCAGCTGAGTCTCACCTTGAGTGAGAACTGCTAGGAGGAAGTTCAAGATTTCTAAAAACCCCAGTTAGCCTTTTTCCGCGCAATACCAACTTAAACCTCCGAATACCCTTCCCCAAAACAAACATAGAAAACCAACACCAAACATAAAAACTAAAATAAAGAAAATCAAGGCAAAAAAGAACGAATGAATGAAAAGAAAAGGCTACATACCCTCATTCCCGTTAGCAGCAGGAAAATGCAAAAGGCACGATCCCGTACCACCCTCCTCCTCAGGCTCAGAGTCGATAGCCGACGCTACGATCCAGGCCTGTGGACAGCTGTGCTGGGTGCTCAGGACCGCCAGGTCAGACTTGAGGGCATCAAGATCACCCGAACGGGCATCGTAGACGAGGTCATCGATTGCCTCGACAGTTAATGTGATGGGAGTCTTTGTGGCCATTTTTGCCTCTTTTATCTTTTCTTTTTTGGCACTTTCTTGAGATCACGTGCTCAGATGGTTTCTTGTTCAAGGGTCTGAGGTGACACTTGAATTTGTGGGGTTTTTTTGGGTATCTGAGGGGGAACTGTTAGTGGTGCTTCTTCTGTGGTTTTTGGTGATGGTGGGGGGTGGTTGATGCTGCTATATGTAGAGGGGTATAGGTATGGGGTTTTTGATGTGAAAGAAATGCAACATAGTAGTTCACATGTGGAAGAGCAGAAGAAAATATAGAATAAAATATAGAAAATAGAAAAAGCAAATGGCTAGAATATGACAGAAACCTGTTCTCGAAGCCAAAATGCGGCTTGGACATTTTTTGTAGAATTTCTATCATATCATTCATTTATCATAAATTTTTTTTTGTGGTAGTATATCAACCCCTCACGTCTTCACCACCCCACATATGCGTATATGAGAGGCATGGAGTACGACACTTACACAGGGGTCTTGGGATATGCAGGGTGTAATGAATTCAGAATAAAATATCCACATACCTTGATTATATATCCCCGAGGGTGTTATACTCGATTTTGTGAAGCATCGGATGGTTGCTGAGAACTTTGATGTTAGGTCATGTGATCCGGTGGATCATTTTGTCGGCATTTCAGATCTGGGTTGCTCTCCTCTTCATTGACTCTGTATAGGTAATAGAGCTACGTGAGAAGCTAATTACACGAGAGATGGAGCAGATGAATATGTTACATTTATTGTAAGAAATGAAAATACACGCTGCTCTATCATATGCGACCCATGAACTACAGTACAAACGCCCAAGCCCCCGTCCGTATAAAACAAAAGGTATCTCAATGACAATACATCATCCGTGGATTGAATCCGGTCAATCGCGTAGCCATGCCCTTCGTTTTTCCTCCTTCTTCTCTCTCCGTTTCTCCTTGAACATTTTCAGTTCTTTTTTGGTGAGCTTTTTAGCGCTCCGCTCTGCCCGCAGGCTCCTTCCATCATGGCTATTGGCCGCAGCGTCCACATCAAAGAAGGCATTCATCTGCCGGTAGGATTTATTCTGATCATTATGCTGCTCGGGGTTCTGTGACGCAGCCTGCCATCGCCCGGTGAACCGGTTGAATGCGCCCACCGCGGCGTAGTGATCCGTACCGGGAGCCCCGGCGGGTGTATCCTCGGGCGGCTGCTCATACTGCTGGGCATACGGAGCCGCTGGATCGTAATCCCCGTGGATCGCAGGGTTATAGCCACCTACCACGGGCGCGGCCTTCTCTGGGGATGGAGCGCTGGCCTCTACGCCGGGGGGACCTGCTGGCGCCGCCTCTGCCTCTGGCACGCGCGGGTTGTCCCACTGCGACACGCCCGTGTAGCGGTTATAGAAGTAGTACGCTCCAACATTGGCATCCCAGACAGGTTCCCACCCATCGTCATCACCGGGAGGAGCCTCGTTGGGAAGCGGTGGTGGGACCTCTTCATCTGGTAATGGCGGCGCTGAAGCATCTCCTTCCTCCTCTTGACCTTCCTCGTGCTCGAGGTCATCTCCTTTATTTACTTCCTCGCTTGCCTCGCGCTCTTTGCCTTTTTGTTGTTTTCCTTCCCTTGTGTCCTCCTCGGGCCTATCTGGTGCCTGTGTTTGTATCTCTGTCTGATCTCTTTCTGGGGTGTTTTCTTCCTGGCTCACTGGGTCATTCTGCCCCTCTGATGGGGACGCTGACGGGTTAACAGCTGCATGCTTGGAGGATGTCTCGGACATTTTCATTAGCACTTCTTGTTCCCTAGAGAGTGGGCGTCAAAGCCGTGGCAGGAGTGCGGAGGAAGCTGCGGGCTGAGTGCGTATGATTGAATTGAATTATGCCGACGCCGCATCGCAACCAAACTAGCCGCTCCGGGACTAGCTCCATTCCCTCCCGGTGGCTGCTTCTTAGGTCAGCAGCCCCACCCGCTCAGTTAGTTCGATCCTCATCAATACTTCCTATCTTAATACTAAAACTAACCCTATTTGAGCTTCTATACGATCTACTATCCATTATATTATTACCTTAAGTATAGACCTGGTTGTGACGCCCAAGTACCCTCGCTGAAGTGGCGGCGCATAGAAGAGGAAATTTACAGTGATGTATAGGTACAAGAATGTATGTACTTTACCATCTACTATTTATCTCACAACTGACTACAACGGCACCGCTGCAAAAATAAATCAATCCAGTAAGAGAGTTCCCACTGGTTATAGAAGAATAAAGATTGAGGTATCTAAATAAAAGTTCTAAGAGCTCTAACTATAATACAATATAGACAATTCCGATAATAATACAGTCGCACTATACCGAAGATCCCCGGCTGCCTGGTCGTTGTCCCTATTCCAAGGAACTAGATTCCACTGCTGCGCGATTGCTGGTTTTATTTAGGGGCGGCTTTGTATTTGTCGTGCAGGGTTTGGATACTTTTGTCGATGTTGGTCATAAAATTCTCGATTTCAGAAGTTTTGATAGCATCAAGGTCTCGGAATTCGAACAAAGGCACAGCACGAGTCCCCTTGTACATCTTCTCCGTCTTAGTGCCAAGGCCTCCAATGGATCCGTCAATGCTCTTGTCAAAGGTAGTAAGTAAATCTTTATTGGAGGCGATGCCTTCAATCCAGGCCTTGATGCTCATGGTGCCACCAGACTTGGCCGCCTCATTTTTGAACACAAGGCTGGCAAACTTTTTGCCGGGTTTTGGGTCCTTGACCGTCCCGGAGCAGAACTCCTTGTCGAGCCTAAACTCTGTCAGTAGGGGCAAACAGAACAAGAAGAGGAGTGATAATACTTACTCGAGTTTGCCGTCTTTGCGCTTTTTGTAGCATGCAAGCTGCTCAAAAAGAGGGAAAAGAGGAATATTGAGCTTTGGCTTGACTTGGTTGTAAAGGGTAGCAAAATCATTTCGAGGCATGAAGGGCGTACGCAGTTTAGGACTCTCATCCCTCATAAGCGGGGTGGCCGCGGATTTCGCATATGATAACACCAAGGAGCAGAATGCAAGCACATCATCAGAAAGCGCGGCCTTGTCTAAGTTTTTGACAGGGGTGAAATATGCTTTGGTGACGAAGATAGAATAGTCTGTTCTGGACAGATATCCATTGAGAATGTGGTTTCCGTCACTGCTATGCACTTTCATAATGCTGTACAGTGCCTCAAGGGGCATTGGTGCAGTTACCTGGGGGGGCCAGAGCAATTTTTTTGGCTCATCTTTGGTAGTTGGGCTACTAATTGTCCATGGGTTGCACTTGTTCTTCTCAATCTCCACAGAGGCTTGGGGTGTTTTCCATGGGAACCATTTTATCTGGCGACGCGGGTTAATAGGGACAGGGGCTAGGATCATAGTTCATGCAACTCTTACCATATCGTCTGCTGCTGATTTTGCAGCCTTTGCAAGTTCTCCAGTCCCGACTTTGATCTTTTGGCCGTCAAAAGCAACTCGGCGTTGAGTTTGCCTGCGTCAGTGCCTGTGTCGGCCGTCAGGAGCCAGTTTGTGCCTCGGCGGTTGGCAACCACTGCTTTCTTTGCCGCGTTGGTGTCGTCCAGCGAACAGCCTGGGTGTTTGAAAGTGAAGAATGGACTCTCCAGCTCGACTCCTATACCTGCCGACCCATCGGTCGTAGGCCCGTCGAGATGTATCGTGATATCATCGACAGGCACCGTTTTACTGCGGGCGATGCTGGCTGCCGACGCCGTCAGGAGAACTGGTAACATGTAGGGGAGTATATACATTATGGGCAGGTAACTCCTTTACAGACCGAGATCTGCTAGGAGATGGAAATGGGAAAATAATGAGAGACTTTACACTGAACGGATTTCCTCAAGTATAAATGGGGACGGCCTGGCATTTATAGCCATCTCCTGAGCGAAGCACCAATTCCCAGACAAGCAATATGTTGACAAAGCATACAAGGATTTGTCTGATCTACGGCCGGATGCAAGTCGGTTCCGACATGTAAAGAAGGAGTAGCACATGCATGTTAACACATTCTTCAGACCTTCATGATCGACCGACAATTTGGGGGCCGTTTGAGGTCGGCTTCCTTCTGTGGATGCGTATTCGGGGCATACTTATACTCCGCGGGACCATAGTCCTTGTGTTAGTGGGTCCTATCCCACCCGCTAAAATCCCTCCAGCTCCTATTCTGCGGCCTTCTTTACAGGGAGGGATACTCCGTGGCGTGTCTTGTCTACCGTATCTCATTCTCCCCGTCCTGCCATAATGTCAGACGACTCTGGCTGTGGTTCTTCCGGGCCGCTTGGTGTTTGATACTGTTTTATCATACTGCTATACCAGTTGGCGAGCGCCGTAGGGCCGTCGAGGAATCTGGTCTCGTGCTTGCGCTCATTTCCATCCGTATTCCAGCACTACCATGGCTGTGTTCACGCAGTTGCCCAATGAGCTCCTGGAAAATATCATCCTACATTCCCTGCCAGAGGGGTTTGAGAGCTTGGCTATAACCTGCAAGCATTTCTATGCACTCTGTGCCCCACATATTAAGCACCACAACCGACTGCGCTGGCATTTCGAGCGCTTTGAGTACGGCAAGACAGATCTAGTGGTCCAACATAAACTGTCATTGCTCACCATTCCCTATACAGTCTGCTCTGCATTCAATTTGATTGCACGCATAGCAGTCGAGCCGACAGTAGCCCACTACATTCGAGAGGCAGATTTCGAGAAAGACGGTCAATTCACGAGGGGTATATCTCGCACATTTGCCACTAATACCAGCCGTGATAAAGCTGTGACCAAATTGCTAGCCGAGTCTCCCTACTTACGGGAGGCAGGCCTCAATTGGCAGGAATACTTTGTAGCGATTGAAGAAGATCTAGACGCCGCCCGCTATTCACAGCATGCTGCGGCTTTTGCTTTGACGCTCCTGCCCAATCTGAGGGTTCTCAGGTTACCCAGAGGGTGGAAGCCAATCGCTGCAACTAACAAGCTCCTCGGTGCTATTATGTCCCGATCCAGGCGGGCACCTCTTCCTCACCACCAACCCAGCATGGCCCAAGTCACGAGAGTCGAGGTATCACCCTCACGGGAGGCTAATGAAATGTTTGATCTAGATTGGGCAACTTGCTTGCTGACCTTGCCGCACGTCCGGTCCTTCTGGGGTCCTGGATGCGCAGGCACAGGCGACAGATATGGGGCCATCGCGCCTGCATATCTGCCCAGTTGCTTCCAAGCCCTTGAAGCAGTTCATTTCATGAGCGCCTCCATTGATGATATCGCTATAGCGGGCTTCCTAAAGCATACCCCCAGCCTCAAAACATTGAGATACTCGCATACAACAAACAACAACGGTGTCCCCCAGGACTGGGATCTCTGCCGATTCGTTGCCGCAATCGAGCGCGAGGTCGGGAGCCACCTCGTGGAGCTTTCTATCTCGATGGATGAGTTGCGCGGCTCGATTACTTCGGGCCAAGTGTCAATGCGCGGCTTTCACCAGCTGCACAAGCTCGAGCTCCCCCTCGAAACCATTACATGCACTCTTACCGCATTAGCAGATCGCCAATCAAGCTCTTCCGAGCCATTTCTCGGCGACGTAATCCCTGCTTCGGTCTCTCAGTTGTCCTTGATCTCACATGGAATGGACGGCTCTGAGGAGGCCCTCAGTATGCTGTTTCGTGACTTTGCCGCCAAGAAGGAGTCTCGAGTGCCTGCTCTTAAAGAAATCTACGTGTCCTGGCTGAGCCATGTGGACGATCTGGACCAGGAGCAGTATGCCACGCTGGTTGCAGAGGCCCAGAGGGCAGGCGTGGTCTTAGATTTAATGGCGTTGTCGGACCCTTTGACTTGGGATGGGGAAGCGTGATCAATACAGAGTAAAAGGGGTAGGTGTCACTAACCCATTTGTCCTGCTTGCAGAACAGTTACTCGGGAAATCGGCCATTGGAGCCTCCCACCGCATGGTGAAATGAGTCTATAGACGTGCAAAAGCACCCAACAAGCTTTTTGCTACCATAGGGTACGTCTACACCCGCCTTCGCGAGATGGACGAGAAGACTAGGTTATGAATAGCTTCCTACAATTTGGTAGAGTGTGGAGCACAGGGGCTTCCCGTCCGCTCACCCGCACCTAAACCACTAGTAGCTGGGGGACGGACCACCAGCTATATTCGTCTCCATTTTCACCAAATCAGTCTTTGCGGCCACAAAACACTGACACCATCCTCACTCTCTCTATCGCCTGACAAACAGTTAGTGATTTCTGGTCCCAATGGCTCGTTTTTGTCACAGACTAGAGGGAGAACAAATGTTGGTAGATACCAATAAGTGTCCCTGTTGCCAAGAATAGTTCATCTTTCATGGAGACAAGTCAGTGGTATATACAAATGAAACATCACCATCACAACGTATCCAACCCTCACTTCTCAAGGACAAAAGTCGCCTGTAAAAACACTTAATTTAATCCATAAATCGTCCAGACCAAAAACGACAAAAAAAAAAAAAAAAAAAAACCACACTTTTAACCCAGTAAACCCCCAGTGGAAAGAAAACAGTCCCACGAAGCTACTAGGTACTGCTCCTCACCCAGTCAAAACCCCTTCCCCCTTCAAGGCATCCACAGCCTCAGCAACCCACTCCTGGCACCGTCTCAATGGTTCCCGCGGATACAACCGCCTTGGTCCTTGAAACTGCTTCTTGGGCACCTGCACGCCCTCACAAATCCCCAAGACGCGCCCGTACTCTGCAACCGCCACCACACCCAGCTTCTCCTTGCCACAGAACCCTGGCATCTCTTCCGGCGACTGCTCGGCCCGATACTCGAAGATCATGCCTTCCTGGATATTGCCTTTGACGTGGTAGGTGTGGCCAGTAGCGGGGCCGCTCTCGTGAGTCTCGAAGAAGAGGGCGTGGTGGTCGCGCGGCAGGCCACTTTCGGCGATGAGGTAGATCGCGTAGGTTGTCATTTTATTTTCTTTCTTTGTTAACTATTCTGACTTACATTTCTGGATTCGGAGTGAGAATTTTCGTGGGAAGTTGGGATATATTTTTTTTAAAAACTGAGTGACGGCAAGGTAGTATTGTATTGGCGGTTGCTTTTTTATAGAGAGAAATGGTACAGTACTAATGTGCCTATATATGCAGCCTCACTCGGTAGATTACTAGAGATATCTCTAGATATATTTCAAATTCTCAATGGAACTATATTCAT
This sequence comes from Aspergillus bertholletiae, assembly GCA_009193595.1. NCBI lineage: Eukaryota > Fungi > Ascomycota > Eurotiomycetes > Eurotiales > Aspergillaceae > Aspergillus > Aspergillus bertholletiae. The sequence continues at coordinate 80,257 of ML736290.1, forward strand.
GAACAGAACTCAAACAACAATATGAGAGAACTAAGTAGTTGTAGTTTCTGGACGAATAAGTATTTGGGATATATATGTATATATGTATATATACTATTAATACTTTTATAAATCAATCTTTGCATCGGTATCTTAATATTTTTAGTAGTGTATCGGTTCAACTTTGTCTATATAAAATTACCATTGGGAGTCATACAAGCCCAGCCCGAAAGCAAAGAGGGAATCCATACATATACATACACATTGAAACCAAGGACACATAAAACGTAGTCAGAAATGTTCTATCCACCACCTATGGACTACATATAACTTTCACATAAAACATTTCCACCATCGAAGACTTCACGTGGCTGGCAACAGGCAAATAATGAATCCATCCCTCAACAGCAACAAGTCCCAACCACCCTTTATTATTCAACACCTGTAGTCACTCACCACAAGCGACCCTCTCATCAAGGCTACATCCACGGTGACAACAAAAGAGTAATCCAAAAAGGGTCAAATCGACCAAAATAAACCCAAGCCAAAAACGAAAAAGAAAGAAAGAAAAACGTCCAATTAATGCCCAGAAGCATGGAACTCAAATACTTTTGTCCCGGAATGTGAGCTGTACTTCAGATTCTTCACCATGGAATACGACACCAGGCATTTTGGCTCCTCCTTGAAAGTTAGTAAGTTATGGAGAGAAAGTAGCCAAGTACAGAGAGTGATGATCATCCCCTTGTGGCTGGAGGGTTCGTTCCGTCAAGGGATGGATCGTCGATAGATAAACAAGCGCCACAGCCCGATAAACTAGAGCTTAAATTATGAATGGTGGTATAAACTTTTGAAGAATATGGGAAGTATGTAGCTGTAGTGGATTTTTGCCTTGGTTTGAAGTATGAATCGTCAGCTTGGTGGAGCGATTTGGGATCGGGTAGGTACTAGGTAATAATACTGAATGTTTTTTTTCCCTTCTGGGAAACTGGTCCTTAGTCTTGCATTAATGCTAAGCTATGGTGGGTATAGTGTATATGATAGTACTATGTTTTATCTATTCTATCAGGCGTTTCGTTTTGTTCTGTAGTGGTGAGGTTAAAGATAGTTATGAGGTAGAATATATTAGGTATTTGTATTAAAGTAAATATATTACCAACATAATTAACAGCACCTTTACACTTACAACGCTATATGGTAGAAATAGTTTGAAAAACCAATGTAATCAATCGGAAAGAGTAAAACTAGTCTACTTTTTTAATAAAGGAAGGATAAATGCTAGTTATGTAACTGTGTTCCTTCCAGTAGGTGAAAGTTATAGTTTAGTATACTAGAACATATACCACTAGAAATATAGTCGCGATGACCCTCGAAATATATATCTTCTCACACCACTATCAATTTATAATGCACAACTACTGTATATGCTGAAGTTCCTGGGATAGATGTGTTATTGTTCTAGATTACATAGTATTTCAAACACCACTCACATCAATTCTACAATACTCTTCTCATAATGGTTTCTGGTTAAGCGTAAGCCATAGACTCGTAGACTACAACCTTTGAACCCCCTGGTCTGGTCACTCGACAACCTACTAGAAACTGCTAGAAATTGCCAATAGAGGCTATACGCTTACTTGAAAGCTAAATAACCCAAATCCAGCTAAGGCTATTAGTCTCGTGACCCCATAACGCATACCGAACGCGGGCATCAGACTCAATTAGACAAACATCAGAGCCGAAGGAAAGACACATTCCAACCATCTTCTTTGTCTAAGCTTGAATCGAGTGTGTCGGGGGCAGTACATTGTCCATTGCTCGGCTGTGGGTCATCAAACATTGTTTGGGTCGGATCGACTCGGTGGAATCCCTACCAAGGTGAAATGGAAGACGGGAAAGAAATAAAAAATATAAATAAAAATAAAAATAAATAAACTTCGAACGTGTCAGCTTAGAGTTGACAACAGTCCGATCAGCAAATACCGGAACTGGTGACAGATGAAATGGAAGCTCCCTGTATGTGGATATTAGACAGCGACTAGTGCAGCAACCCCTTGCCTGTGCTCCTGGCCCATATGAGCATTAAGGATGGGGAGAGCCAATGAATGGACGGATCTTTATAGACCATACCGTACCCTACCAACGCTCTGCAACCTTACTCACTAGTTTAATTTTATCGTCGGGAGGTATGGCTGTTGCATGCCGCTCAAGCTCTATCAGATGATTTATAGTTACAGGGCCTACAGCACGAAGTATACTACCACTTCGTCATGAGATGGAAAACTTATAAGTGGTGTGTATGTATGTCGCATATAGCCCAATATTGCCCTGCGTTCATGCCATATGTCACTGGTAGATATAATTTTCTCAACTCAGGGTATATACCTTGATGTAACGTAGACGTCGGATCGACGAAGTCAAGACAGGAGGAATGAGACATGCAGCGCCATGAAATTTCAATCCGGCACCGTTGCGGTATGCTGTCAGACTGACATCTTACTGTTTAAGTAAGCTTAAGGCAATTGCTTGGTAGATCCATACTGTTAACTGGGGTAGATGCCTCTCGGCCCAGGGAACCTTCCACCCATAGGTAGGAAACAGTGAGATGGGCGAGATTCATTCCTTGTATGTCGCATTCCTGTAGTGGATGAAGGCTTCGTTCTCTTTTAAGAAAAAGAATAATGATGGCGTGCAAAAGCAGGGCCTTGGAGGTCACTTGCAGACTACCAGATTCGTCTATATAAGGAGCCCTCCTCATCAGCTAGATCTGTTCTTCATCAGCACAATCAATCACTCTCATTCATTTCACTACTTATAGTTTAGTCTTCTCCAAGACAAGAGTCTCTCGTTCATAAAGCTCTCCGAGCCTACTCTCATTCAAAACCAACACCACCGTCCCAATGAAGTTTTCTGTTGCCGCTATTCTTGCTCTGACTACCACCGTTGCTGCTTTGCCTCCGTTAGGTGGTGCCGGAGCTGGCCAGCAAGTTGGTAACTCTAAGAATCAGTTCAATCTGCCTAAGGAGTTGAACACCCAGCAGGCCGCCGAGAAGTGTGGTGACAATGCCCAGCTCACCTGCTGCAACAAGCAGGTCAGGTCTGGTGACTTCACCGAGGTCGAGGATGGCCTGCTCGCTGGCCTCCTCTCCAACATTCTTGGTAACGGACAGGGATCTGAAGGCCTTGGTCTCTTGGATGAGTGCACCAACATTCCCGTTGCCCCCGTTAGTAAGTATTATCTCACACCAACAATAGCCCACGGAAGGTTTAACCAGTCCAGTCCCCATCGTCACTCCTCAGGAGCAGTGCAAGCAGCCCATCGCTTGTTGCCAGAACACCAAGGGAAGTGCCGTAAGTACCTCCACCCATATGCATTTCAACTCAGATAGACTGACTCCCCCACAGGACAGCAGCCTCATCGGTCTTGGTCTTCCTTGCATCGCTCTTGGCTCCCTCTTGTAAGCGATTCAATTCGCGGCATTGGTAGCTCGCAGAGCGCGGAATGGAATTCGACTTGGAGATATTTCTATAGTGTCTTTTTTGGTGTCATGTACTGCCATCTCGGGATGTGGAGCCTCTCCGGACGAGAAGACAGATAATATTGCTTTCTAGTTTTCCTGTGCAGCCTAGGGTTCCAGTATTTGTACTGGAAATAGTGCATGGCTAGCCAGCTTAATAAATAGATTTTTACATTTGCTCCAAGTGTTTTCATCACACTGAGTCCTGTAGTGTGTACATACTTGAATACCACTGCATCAGTTAGCTCATTGTTTGATTTCCATTGCAAGAGAGCTTACTGGCCATGTATTAGTCCCCTTCCTAGCACATCCACATATGGACAGAGTTCAAGTTATGTCTTCCGTGGAAGGCAATCATATGACAAGCCTTGATTGATTGACCTGTTCCAGCCATAAATGCGTGACCACCGATTCTTGAAGATCCGTCTATACCTCTCTCTCTCTCTCTCTCTCTACCCCGTCCCATGCTGTCATGCATTGCCCAGTTCTCAGGATTAAGAGGTCCATCCAAATCCCTGTATCTTCCAGTAAACTCGTTAGCATCGCAGATTTAGCAATCTATACACCCCACACCAGCTATGCGAATCGTCTGCACAGGTATAGGGCTCCGATACAGAACCTTGACTAGACTCATGGATTTATACTGTATTCTCTCACTTTAAATTGATACTATTTATACAAAAGATATTGTTGAAAATAAAGACGAAAACCTTGTATCGTACACCACCCCACACCAGCGACAGGATCACCTGTACTAAAACCCCCTAGAGTAGTTATACATATCAACAAATCCCAGCCCAAAACCTCTTCATAAATGAAACAAAACCTCCCGATATCGACCAAGTACACCAAAGTGCAAACCCTGAACCCCAAACGCCGTTCTTAGCAAAAAAGAGGCTTCTCCTTATCAGTAGCTGTAAGTGATGCTAGCATCGTCTCATCCGCCGATTTGCGGCTCCCAAACCGACCACCGTGAAACATCACCGCAGCCATCCTTCGTTCTTTCTTCAGATTGGTGGGCTCATATTCCGTCATCGTAGCCGACGATATAGAGGAAGAGAGCGATGCCGCCGACGTGCGCGTGCGAAGTGGTGATTTAGGTGGGATATTAGGCAATCGGATATGGGATAGCTTGGGCGCCGACGCCGCAGTAGCTTGCAGGAGGTTGATGATTTCAACGAGAGACTTGCGCCGACTAACCCGCCAGGCTGGCATACCCTTGTCGTCTTTGGCCGGGATTGTTGTGTCCGTTTCTGGGTCGGATTCGTGTGTCTTCTTTGATTCCGCTTCCGGCCCGGTTTCTTCAGGGATGTCTTCAATCATCCGGCTCCTGACTTCGGGTCCCTTGACGGTGTTCTTCCTTTGCGGTCTCTCCGGGATGCAGTGCGATTGTCGGTCATCCTGTTTGTCCTTATCCTCTTCGTCCCCTTTCTCGTCGCCCTGCTCTCCTTCCTCATCTTGAACATCCTTCTCCACCCCTTCGAACCCCGTATCCCCCTCGACAGCAACAACAGTCTCTTCAGACATCTTCACCGGCGCCTCGACTCCCTTCTCCCCATGACCTCCGCCACACCGAGACCCCGGTCTCCCCTCATCACCGCTATCCTTCTGCACAATCCGAATAGAAGACCTCTTCGCCAAGTCAGGCGTCAACCCCGGAGGACATGAGTACGGAACAGGATCCTTCGGCGGCACAGCTGGCGGCGTATCACGATCATGGTTCTTTTTATGTCTCTGTCTCCGTCGACTCGGAAGACAGGATTTGAAGATCTTGGATAAGATACCCATGGCTTTGTTTTTGCTTTTTGCTTTTTTCGGCTTTGTTCCCTTTGATCCCGTTCCAAAAACTGGACTTCGACACCGACTGCGTCCCTGACAGGCGCTGAGGGGTCAATCGAGAGGGTTTATAAAGCTATCGATAAAGGAAGGGGGGAGTTGGGGGGAGGGGAGGGGGATGCTGTTATTGTTTAGGTTTATTCGTTTGGGGATATATTGATTGCGGGGGGGAGGGGAGGGAGGGTTTCTTGCTCTCTCTCTCTCTCTCTCTCTCTTTCTCTCAGACACACCCCAGGCGGGGGTGGGTATTGGGAATATAAGGATTGGCGAGGTGCTTTGGTTTCCCTGCAGCAAAGTAGGATGTGACTTATGCAGTGAGGGAATGTATTGTATAGTATAGTAGTAAGTAGTAGCTTGATGGTGATAAGTTAGGGATACAGTTCTGAAAGAGAGAGAAACAGAGAGAAAGAGAGGAATTATATGCCTTTACGTATATTTTTATTTTTTATTTTTTATTTTTTATTTTTTGGACTTCTTACTAACTGGTACTGTTTACTTGACTACACTACCCTGGTAACTCTTTTCCTTCTTCTTCTCCTTCTTCTTCTTCTTCTTCTTCTTTCTCTTCTTTTTACTTTTTACTTTGGTTCTTAGTTCCTGGTTTTGCCTTTTACGGTTACACTTTTTACATTGGATTCTCTTTGTGCCTGAGTTTAGATGTAAGGAGGGATCAGAGTAGCAGGTGGGAGGTAAGGATGGCGTTCGTGTTAAAGGGTGCTGCTGTGCAACTTACTTACTAGCTACTATTACTACTACCTAATATCTGGGAGGTTCTTTTTTTTTCCTCTTTTTTACTTCTGTTGGGAAAGTATGGGGCTTATTGGTGGCGGTGACGGGGACTCTGTAGATGTGAAGCTATTATGGCAACTGCAGGCGCTGATCGTAATATGAGTTCATGTATGTTGGACTCTGGGAGGGGGAAGAGTAAGGGAGATAAGTAGGTGGTAGTGACTCTGGTGAGTTGGTGGACAACCAACCCATGTATGGATAAATGTTGGCGGGTTAGGGCTAATTTTCTGAATTTCTCTAGGATGGGCTCGTGTGAGTACCCGGGTTTTCGTGCAGCGAAACGTGGATGATTTCTTCTTGGGAATGGTTATCAATACTCCGGCTTCGTGGGCTACCTTTCAGTTCGTGGTGGCACTTTGTCTATTCTTTTTGCTTTTTGCTTGTTTCAAGAAAATCCCTTGAGGCTGCAAGGGGTAGCTGTGCTATTTGTCATGCACCGCCTATCCATGTCATCATTGCATGGCCGTAGTATCACTAGTTCTATGCCTTACATACAAAATCTCTGTGCTCAGTAACAAAGAAACGAAGGAAACCTGCATGAACAAAATAAATAGCCAATTACAGCTTGCTCTGCGCCGTTGCTGTGTACAACGACTGGTTCCGCTGCATCGATTCCAGGGCCTCCTTCTCAATGCGCTGGAGCAGCTGTGCACAGGTGGGAATATCATGGATCAAACCGATGACTTGGCCGGCAGTCCAGACCTAAACAGAACGGTTAGCAAAGATTCGGCACGTTTCCCCGGAATACCGGAGGGGAGAGGGGAGGACTAAGCACCCCCCCCGAAAAAAGAAAAGAGAAGAAAAAGGATGCACATACTCCAAAATCGACGTCACCATTCAGGAAGACCTCCCTACCCCTCTTGCCACTGACGAACGGGGCGACATCGCTGAACTCCCCAGAAGTGCTCTCTTTCTCAACCTTCAGCGCCTCCTTCGAGACCTTATTGGCAAACAGCCGGGTGGTGTTCTTCCACCGTCTCAGCACCAGGGCAGTATCTGTCTCCTCAGCCTTCACGATGGCTTCCTTCACATTGTGGTGGATGGGGGCCTCAATCGTGCACATGAACCGTGTGCCCATGTTGATACCCTCGGCGCCCAGGGAAAGGGCCGCGGCCAGGCCGTATCCGTCTGCAAATCCACCCGACGCGATGAATGGCACGCCCAGATCCTGACGGGCGCGGTTTAGGAGGATGAAGTTGGTGATGTCATGCTCGCCGACGTGGCCGGCACACTCGAACCCGTCGATGGAGAGGAAGTCAACGCCCAGCTTGACGGCTGATTTAGCATGACGGATCGTCGTGCACTTGTGCAGGATAATAGTGTTGGCCTTCTTCAGCTGGGAAATCACCGGACCGGGGTTGTTTCCGGCCGTCTCGACAATCTTGACGCCCTCGTCAATGATAACCTGGGCGTAGGCCGCATAGTCTGGGGGCACGAGGGCAGGGAGGAGAGTCAGGTTGACACCGAAGGGGTTCTTGGTCATAGAACGACATTTGCGGATCTCTTTGCGGAGGTCTTCGGGGGTTGGTTGGGTGAGGGCAGTGAGCTGTACGGTCAGTGATATTGTTTCCTTCATCTGCTTTCGCATGTGACCTGATACGTACGATTCCAAGACCTCCAGCGTTGCTGACCGCTGCTGCGAGTTCAGCGTATCCAACCCATTGCATACCACCCTGGACAACAGGGACTGCGAACCGTTAGTCAGATACCAGTATATCCGGAGGGTAAATCTAGTAGGTACCTGTGATGCCCAGCTTTCTTGTTAGTGCAGTGTTGAAGCCCATTTTGTCCCGCTGTTAATTGTATGTGACCGAGATTGAGGGTATGTACTTCTAGATAGCGGTCGATTTGACGGTAGCTCTAACGGCTGATATGAAAAGAAAATGCACAATCTATCGGTGAAGGGTATCACGAATAACAGGCTATTAAAGAGTGGTCTTCAAGTCAGAAAAGGAATGCGACTTCTTTGTACCCGTGGAGGTTCTGCCGTGGGGGGAGAGTTGCCGAGGTTCGTGGCCGACCGACGGCTGGTCGGTGAGATTACTATTCAGGACGGCCTTTGGAAGGGCAAGAATGCGGGGGAATGGAGCAAATCGACGGCCGGAAAATAATCCTCCATAACTGATGACATGGCAGCACTATGTTTGCACAAAATAGGGGGGTCCCTCGCAGTTCGTTGCCCGTACCCCGTACATGCTGCGGCTGCCATCTCCGCATGTGATATGGATGATAAGAGACAGAGAACACATGATCCCCTTCGCCACCGTCCCATGACCACAGCCACAAGAGAGGCATGAATGCGAGCAGGTGCTTTTGTACGTATCTACTAAAGGATATCACCTCTATAATCTCAAGTGGACAATATATAACCCCGAAAATAGTATGTATATAGATTCCTTTATGGCTGGAGGAATTAGAACGCCATTAATGCAATAGGTATAAGCGAATGTAACCACAAATCAGCAAGAATACCCTAACCCTTTTATTTTGCTCCCATTTGGCTGGCCAGCCACTGCTCGTGCAGCTTCTTCTGTCTCTCCCAGTCTTTCCGAAGCTTCTTAGTTCGGCTTTTGGCGATCTCCTCGCCAGCTGCATCGCGGGTGGGGAGACCCTCGTCATCCCACGCGCTATACTCGTTTGTCCGGAACATCTCCAGGTGGCTGAGCTTGCCCTTCTGCAACCGTTCCAGTGCCTCCTTTTCCTTCTTCTCCTTTTCGAGCTGCTTTTGCTGCGCCCGCCTGGCCTTCTCTTCCCGGGCCTGGATCAACTCGCGAGTCACCGGGCGAATAAGTGCAGGCAGATTCTCTCGGTCTTCAAGGTAGACGCCGACTTCGAACAAATCGATATCGCGAACACGATCGCAGAGTGTCAAAACCTCCTTGCTAATGTTATTCGACTCCTCGAGTGATGATATTTTGTTGCGGAAATTGCTCAGGACGTCAGCATAAGGCTTTGTGGACTCTGTGACTTCCTGCTCAGGAAGAGCTTCGCGATCGATGATCTCAGCAATGGCCTTAGCGTTGACACCCTCCTTCGCCCGTGCGGCTTGCCGAAGAGAGTCACGCATGGAGGACAGTGGGTGGAGGAAGGGTTTGGCCTCTTCGGGAACGTCAATGCCAGACCATCCGATTTCTTGGCTGTCGGCAGCAGCGTTGCCGTTGAGGCCAAAAGTATTGACCATCGAAGTCACCCACTGGGCCACAGCCTCAGCATCCTTGGGGTTCACAGTCGACTTGTCGGTGCTGTTGTATTTCGTGATAAGCTCAGAGATAGCATACATAGCTCCCGGGGTGTTGAAGGAGTCGCACAGGTGCTCATAGGCAGCCTTCTGGGCATCTGCCAACGCAGTGGCGAGAGTATCATCCGTGCCAGAACCTTGCAAGGCAGCAGGATCCTTCATCTTGATGAAAAAGTTGTTCACCTTCTCCTCCCACGAGCTACCGGCGCTGACAAGGTCGTCAGTGATTTCAACACCGTCCTTCCAGCCGCCTAGTAGGAACACAATTCTCAAGCTCCGTGGGGTCCACTCCTTCCTTTCCAACGCCTCACGAATGGTAGTGAAATTCTTAAGAGACTTAGACATCTTAGAGCCCTGGATGGACAGGTGTCCCATGTGGAAGAAATAATTAACCCACTGGTCATTGTGTGAATGGCTATGGCTGTCTGCCCAATATGCCTCACTTTGCGCAAGTTCGTTGTCATGGTGAGGGAATGCAAGGTCGACACCACCCGAGTGGATGTCCATCTGTTTTCCCAGCCGTGCGGAAGCCATGGCAGAGCATTCGATATGCCATCCGGGTCTTCCCCGACCCCAGGAGCTTGCCCAGCTGGGTTCACCTGGCTTCGAAGCCTTCCAAAGGGCAAAGTCAGATGCAGATCGCTTATCTGTAGCTTTCTTTGTCAATGAGCCTTCTCCTTCGGCCAACAGCTTGCTATCTGAACGATTCCAGGGCTCCAACCGGGCGTACGGGTGGCCAGCAGCCTCAAAAGCGTTGATATCAAAGTAGACAGAGCCATCATCTGTAACGTAACCAAAGTTATTCTTCACAATTTTCTCCACGAAATCAGCAATCTCTGCACCATACTCGGTTACTCGAGTGATTTCGTTGGGATCAAGGACGTTCAGGTCCCGCATATCTTTCATGAACCGCTCCTCGTATCTCTTGGTCAACTTGGTGAATATTCCATGGTCGTCTGCGTTGATCGAGGTTCCCTTCAATGAATCCAAGTATGGCAGAAGGAGATCCTGAGCTTCCGTGTAGAACTTCTCAGCAAAGCCCGTAGGCTGCTCGCCCGAGCGTTCTACCTCCGCCATCACCTTTGCTGCTGATGCAACGGTTTTGATATGCATTTTTGCCTTCGCTTCATCATCACCGGCCTTCTCGTTTCCCGGTAGGGGTCCTCCATTCAGCACAACGGCGTAGGTCTTCTCTACCTCATCTTTATACTGAGACGCGGGCAGGTCTGGGCTCAGCAACGGCAGGTTCTTCTTGAGATATGCAGTGTATGCTTTCTTGGCAATTTCCAAGACTTCAACGTCGACTGTAGGGTACTCGGAAGCGAACTCCGTGAATAAATGCTGCTGTCGGGCTCTGAGGATAATCTATGACTCATCAGCGTCACATTCCACTATGTCGTGAAGGCAGCGGTAGGTCGTAAAGGGTATCATGCAGAACATACCTTATCATCAACGTCTGTAATGTTCATAACAAAATGTACATCGAACTTGAAGTAATCACGCATGATACGCCGAATGATATCAGTGCTGACATAGTTCCTAGCGTGGCCCAGATGGGCATCGTCGTAGACGGTCGGTCCGCACGCATACCAAGAAACTTTCTTGCCTTCCTTATCGATGGGAATAAAGGGGTTTTTCGAGCGTGTTAACGAGTTCCAAACTTTCAGAGGCGGCAAGCACTTTTCGGCCTCAGGATGGAGGGGTGGCTGCTGCCATTGCGGTTGTTGGCGCGCGGTGGCCATAGATCTGGATCTGGAGAGAAGGGCCACGGGGTAAAAGAGCGACAATCGTTGTTTCGACCGATTGGGGAAGAAATGGGAGGCCAGGCGAGGAAGTCGGTGAGAGGTGAGGGGCATCAGGAACGGAGCTACAAAAGAGGGACAAATAATCCAAACTACGGGAGGGGTCACTACTACTTGGAGGCCAGCCTGACAACCAACCTGAGTCCAGCATTCCATCCATGGATGCGCCAGAGAACTATCATCCAATAAGAATCTGATTTTTCAACGCGGTGAGGGTAGCACATAGCCCTGAGCCCTAACTATTGTCCTAGTCGGGTCTAGATCGGACTTGACAGTACAGAATGATTGAAGCTTTTGAGCTCGTCCGAGATTTTGTGATTGCGAATGAATATTCGACGCTGCAACACCACACGCGGTCGCAATGCCTTCCCCCTTTTTAACCCCTGGCGCTCAGTCGCAACTCGATCGTCTAGCTCTTCTCCAACTCCGCAGGGATCAGACGATTCCGACCATTCTTCAACTCCATGACGAAAAGGACGCTGGGTACAAGGAAGGAAAAGTCACCAACACCCGCTTCGGCTCATTTCCGCATAGCACCCTTTGCGATCAACCATGGGGTTCACAGATCATCGCATCCAAGGTAGACACGGGATCTCGGGGCCGCACACAGTCGAAGAAGTTGAAACGGAAAGCGGACGAGCTGGATTCGTCCACCCAGGCCGAGGATAAGCCTTCTCCGCAGACTCCAGTAGCAGCCTCTAGCGGTTTCCTTCACCTACTTTACCCAACACCGGAGCTATGGACAGCATCCCTTCCGCATCGTACTCAAGTCGTTTACACCCCGGATTACAGCTATATTCTCCATCGCTTACGCGCACGTCCGGGAAGCACCGTAATTGAAGCGGGAGCTGGAAGTGGTTCTTTCACCCATGCATCCGTGAGGGCAGTATTCAATGGATATCCTTCAGATGATCACTCGACAAAAAGGAGAAGACTTGGCAAGGTCTGCAGCTTTGAGTTCCACGCGCAGCGGGCAGAAAAAGTACGCGTCGAGGTGAGCGAGCATGGCCTCGATGGACTGGTGGAGGTAACACACCGTGATGTTTATGAAGATGGTTTCCTCCTCGGAGACCCGAAGACGGGCAAATCCCCGAAGGCAAATGCGATTTTCCTTGATTTGCCTGCTCCTTGGCTAGCTCTTAAGCACCTCGTTCGCAATCCACCCGAGGGCGCAGAATCACCTCTTGACCCTACGTCCCCAGTCTACATATGTACATTCTCTCCCTGTCTTGAACAGGTACAACGCACTGTCAGCACACTCCGCCAATTAGGCTGGTTAGGAATCTCGATGGTGGAAGTCAATAACCGCAGAATTGAGGTCAAGCGAGAACGAGTTGGATTAGAGTACGAAAATACTCGCGGAACAATCATCTTCCCCAAATCCGTCGACGAAGCGGTTGATAGAACACGCGCCCTTGAAGAACGCTCCCAGTTGTTCCGTGCAGCTCAAACCCAAAGTGACGGCGACAGTACCCCTGCCCCTAAAACTGAAAACCAGGCGAAGGGCGGCGATTCTGCCAGCAAAACTGAGACCGATACACCCGCTCGCCAGCAAGGATATGAGGTCCCAGTATATAAACAAGGCCGTGTGATGACCCGGTCAGAAATAGATCTAAAGAACCATACATCTTACCTTGTCTTCGCTGTTCTGCCTCGGGAATGGACAGAGGAGGATGAAAAGCGCTGCCGTGAAAAATGGCCATCAAACCGGGTGCAGGAACCGCAGGGACCACCAAAGAGTAAGAAACAACTAAAAAGGGAAACCAAGGAGCAACGTGACCTGCAAAAGAAGGAGCAAAGCCAACTGGAGACGGAATCCCAAAAGGAATAGAAAAGTATCGGACCTATATCACCGGAATTATGCTTTCGAATACCGTGTCATGCTCTGTCTTCTTAACTACATATTGTTACTTTGCTAATACCCCATGGGTCAGAACCAGACTTGCAGTCATCTCTGCTAAGTTAACAAAGAATACTAATCCCTGGCCGAGGGTCACCTTCTAAGAAATATACACATAGGTGGCCCCGGGTCAGAAAAAGAAGCAAAAGCCTCGATTTCATGACTTGTGTAAAGACGTCTATGTACAAAATGGATATATGACCAATCCTACGCAGTTCCATTTCATAGCATAGAAATAAGGAAGCGGAAATCCGGATAAGGATGAATGTTGCGTTAAAGAGTAGAATATTGTTCCAGTCAGCTAGAACAGAAGATACGATATTGACTCTTATAAATTATTCTCAGCCTTGAATTTATCCCATGCTTCATTCAGCGTGCCAAACACTGCACCAGCAATCATTCGCTGTTCTGTCGTGGCGTCGGGAGAAATCTGTATCAATCATTAGCTGCTGTGATACAGTATTCTAGTGAAGTAGACGTACCTTATCTGGGTGCACCTTTGCAATCCCTTTCATGTACTGCACCTTGACCTTATTCGGCATAATCAGTTCTGACATGTTGATCTTTTTCCATCCTGCCTCCGGCCACAGAACAGTATCCAAACTGCCCAAAAGCGCTCGTAGATTGTCCTGTTTACCGTTCTTCCAGGCAGCTATCCGAGCATCCACACTTTCCGTAAGAGCAAATTTCTCTTCATCGGCACGCTCAGCAGCTTTGTTGGCTTCTCGCAACCGACTAACAGCGGCGGAGTTCGCAGAAGAACCACCACCTTGCAGGTCATCCAATGCAGATTTCTTAGGTACTGGAGCTGGCGGTCGCCTAGCAGGAGCTGAAGGTTTCGAAACAGGTTTGCCAATTCCGGCGGCTTTCTCACATCGGTTGCGGCCTTGAATACTAGTGCTGCCTCCGTGGCCATTCTCAACCGCCTGTCTCCACATCTGCGCAGCATCTGCCCATCGCTCTAATTGCTCCAGGGCCTCAGCCTTGCGCATCAACGCTTTGCCGAAGAAGTCCTTCATCGGTTTGCTGGGTTCACCGTTTCCAATTTCGATGTTCTCGGACTCCCCTTTCGTCGGGCCAATCACATCCAGGATAGTGTCTGCATCGCCAATTGCCACTTTAGGCTCACCAACTTTCAATGCTGTCATGGCACGGTTGCTGCGGATGATAATGGCAAGCGGATACTTGTCGGGCAGCATCGACAGAGCTGCAGAAAAGGCCTCGTGAGCAGCAGCATAGTCACCTCTCTTGTAAGCTTCAGCCGCCTTCGTCCGATGATGATGCGTGGATGCCAGAGCATCCTGGGACACTTGAGGAATGATTCGAGGCGGAGCTTTTGGCCGTGCAGGCAGAGGTTTAGATGTAACAGCTGGTCGTGTGGGCTGAGCTGGGGAAGGTGACGGTCTAGGACGCTCAGCAGGCCGTGGAGCTGGAGAATCGAATAAATCGACATTCTGCACAGGCACAGGAGATTGTCCGGCCGGCCGTTTTCTTCTCGCTGGACTAACATATGCTTGTGCCGACTGCTCGTCTACGGCAGCTTTGGTCAATCGGGTTTTGGGATCCTTCGTCTGGTTTGGCTGCTGTTGTCGCATAAAGGCTGGCCGCTGCATATTTCCATCACCAACTGGAGAAGGCTGGCTTCGATTGTCATTGCTAAGGGCGCGAGGTGGGGGTCCATCGTTAGACCTTGTCGGCTTGCGTGAAGCACGAGGATCTAAACCGGATTCAAGGAGAAGGGCTTCGTCGGTGAAGCCGGCTGGCCGGTTCTGAGACTGATCAGGGGAGCGCCGGCGTTCCCGAGGGAATGGCTCCTCGCGAGCAGACGGATCTCTCAGCCACCGGGGCTGGCTCGAATCTTGATCTGCGTTCAAGTCATTAACGACTTGTTGAACCTTTTTGCTCCCAGATTTCCACAGCGAGTTTGCAGTTTTCAACAAATTATTGCCAAATGCGGCAGCAATCTGCGATGGATCCTTGTCTGCAGTCGAAGGTGACCGGCTGTCATCGCGGCTCCTCGAAGCATGGGCTCGCTCCTGTTGCATCCACGATGGCATACCGCGATCTGACCTCTCAGCCCGATCTCTACTCCGGCTTTCATGGGTCGGGTAGTCTTCTTGGGCCGTTAGCCTGTTCCTAGGCTTTTGTCGAGCTTCTTCATGCGCCTGGGTGAGAAGCAATGAAACTGCGGCTTGAACGTCAGTTCCAGATGACGTCATGCGTAGAGCTTGACTAGCTTTGTCTGCAGGAAATCCCATATCAACGAGCTCCGCAATTGCTCGGTCGGTCCCATTTGACGTCTTGGGAGGTGGGGTAGGGTCTGCGCGCTCTGGAGTAGGGGATTTCGCTGGTGGCTCCGGTCGGCGGACTTCGGAAACGGGCTTACCCAGCAAACCCAAGAAATCATCATCGTCAGTTTGTGCAGGTTGGGGTAGCGGATTTGGTTTAGATTTCATCTGGTTAAGGCCGAAAGGATCGTCATCATCTTCCATGAACGACATGCCGGACGCTTGTGGTGTCGGAGAAGATCCATTGGGGACGGGTTGGGACGGCCTAACGCCTACTTGTGGCGACGGGCTTGGACTAGGAACAGGGAAGTGAGTCGATGCATCAACAGGTGCCGAAGCGTCAAAAGCGGCAAGGAGGTCATCTTCATCAGCGGACTGCGCTTTTGGCTGAGTAGAGGACATTCCAATTCCAGCAAGCTTGTTCCCACCCTTCTCGAGGTTATCCCAGAATTGAGCATTTTGCGCCCCATACTGTGTATCGAATCGAGATCGGTTCTCTGCCTCTTTCTTAGCTCTCTCTTCTTGTAGCTTCTTCTGCTGCTCGATAAGGGATAGGTTCTTATTCGGATTAGACGAATTGAAAGATACTAAATTCGCGAAGCTGTCCTTGTCCGGTGTCGCGGATTTTGAGGGTGGGTTTGAAGCCCCGGAGGAGGCAGAAAGAGGAGTAGATCGGCCGGAGGTGTCATTGCGCCTCACATTCGAAAATAAGAGGTTGGAGCTCAAAGGCGGGGGTTTACGGGGGTCATTGGAGGGTGCAGAATTCCAGTTCAGACCACTCAAATCGTCCATGGCGATAGTCAGTTAAGTATGAATAGGATGTCTGGGAGGACTGAATTAGGATGGAAGTGGTGGGAGATAAGTGGTTCCATGGTCTAGCCTCACCATCAACGATCGAGTGAGCTAATCTTGTTCGTGTGATAGAACGCGTGGTGTATAGACCGTCCGGATATATTCGCAAAGCAAGCATTAACCTAGAACCGACCACTTGGCACACTGCATTACAGTAAAACGCTCTGAGACACTGTTCACTTCCCCTGGAGATCGAGGGCCGCGGCCGTCATTGTGGCTGAGCAGCTAGTGGGGTGTGGCTGATGATGTTCAAACGTGACTAGCAAGTGGCACGTGTTGCCAAATACAGTAACTTTTGATTGTCAGCAATCTTTTACCAAACAGCTAAGCTAGCTGTAATTTCATTCATATCTTTCTCCACTCCGAATATGGTCAGAGACACGAAGGCGCAGCATATGGGGGGACTAGGGTCAGGGGCGTGTAGTAATAAAGATACGGAGTACTCTGTAGTCTCTTTGCACCCCCCCCCCACTTTCAATTACCTTACGGAGACTCGGACAGTACAGTTGAGGCATTGCTACGAGAGTTACACGAGAGAAAGATGCAGAAGCATGCTATCTGTTAATATTCAGTAGAGTTGGACCATCTTGAGCTTTCACGAAAGCATTGGTGTACACTGCAACGTTTTACACCATTGGGGCTGCTAATAAACCAACAATGTCTTAGGTGCCATGCAGAAAATAAGGCATTGCGCATAAGCATTAGATTGGGGGCCTGAAAGGCTAACAATGTAGCAATTATAATAAAGCACTTCATTCATCCAAGTTATATGTGATAATATGGAGATGGCCAGCAGCCATAACGGGCATAATCATCGCTCATCTTGAAGGCATCCCTGAGCACATAATCAAGTCTGGGGTATAAATAAATGCATAAGCCAAGTCATATTTCTGGCCTAGTAAATTCATTGTGAGAGAAACCCCAGGGTCGGACTGTTATTGAACCCCTCATCCTTGAATGAGCTTACCCTCGACGAACAATATAACCGTGGGATTGTAAGGCGGTAGATAATCACTAAATGATAAAGCGTCCTCTCTATATGCAACAAGTTACACATCATAGATTCAATGCACATCACTCCAACACTATATATTGGCATGGGATGTAGGGCGTCTAGAATCGCAAGGCAAGACCCTGCCCAACCCAAGAGGATAATATATATAGGGGAAGTATGACAAACTTGTTCCTGGGGGGATTGTCCAGTCTACTATTCTCATGAGTTTTGAGATTAGTCTGGAAGTGTCACTCGACTAGAACCACGTGGGTAGAAAAGCTCATGCGACAAGCGGCCCCTAGATAAGATAGACATGGAGAACTCCAAGGCTTAAGAATGAGAAAGGAACCAGCTAGGTCAACAAAGTCGAGCAAGATAGTAATATAACTAGTACCATACACGTTGTAATGTGAGCAGGTGTGGTATCTAATACAGATCCTATCAGCTACTCCGTATGTGGACGACTCAAACCCATCCAATAGAAGGCAGTATAGTAGAACGCTGGGAAAGTGAATTGCATCCAGAGTAGGAGTAGGAATGGGCTCGGTGCTCCTCCGTAGTAACAGATAGATTAACAACCCGCCTGAGGGGTGTATGTCATGTGACTAATAACGGCTGGCTTTGTTGTTCCAGGGCCCCTGGCCCCTGGGTACCTAATACTAAGGCTGGGTCAATACAGCCTGGAAAGAGTATAGATATACAGAGTACGTTTGCTTCGGCTTCCTCCGCACTCAGTCCGGGAATTATTCTCCGAGATTTCTTCGATATTTTTTGGGTTTTTTGTATCCCTGGAACCCTGTCCGTACTTCCCAATAGGCAATGCAGGTTAAGTTATTCCAAGGTCATGCATATACTCTATCTGCACCTGTCAAGATTGATCCATAGAGTTGATGCATCCAAAATCCTTCGATACAGGCATTAACCACTTGAACGTAGCGGTTCGTTTTACACGTTGGGGGGGGCAAACTTTTGGCCCCCCTTCCTCACGTAGAAAATCACGCCACCAGTGCCCGGTATAGATTCTACTACTACTGCATGTAAGGATGACAGTTACAGATATGTAGTATATCGGTAGCAGGGTAGTATCCTGGACTATCTAGATCAAACTGGGGACACCTTCGGCGTCCCCGCTACTACTATGTAGCACTTCCTCCTTTACGCTGGCGGCGGAGTTTCGGAGAAACCGAGCCGCGGGCGCGGAAAGAAAGTTACACAGAGGAGAGATTAGGAGTAGGACTCAAGGTAACTCCCGACGTGTCCTGAATCCTGATGCCTGCCAATCCGTGCTTGTGCCCTGGGAAAGGAAAGTTAAAACGTAATTGGAACCCGGCAGTACGGCCGCGGACCAAACCATCGCATTAGCGTTGCGCTGGTGTGGTTGACATCTAAAATGAGGGATCCTACTAGTAGCTAACCCTAAATGAGGGGTAAGATGATAGGTAACCCGTAAACCAGCATGCCTTCTAAACTGAGGTCTCAAAGCTTCATGGCCAAGTTTACGGACACCTTGTAATAAATGGGTGGCGATTGGGGCCACATCCTGAGCCGCTGACCAGCACTGGAGTAAATCCCCACATATATTTGTCCCAAAGGTTGATACATATTTGTATGGAGTAGAATTTCTGATACACCAATAACTTCCAATATTCATGGGGAGCCATCATACAATACTCGCTTACAGTGGGGCCACAGCACGATACTGTCTAGGGCGTACCCGTACTGTGTCCACTACAGTAATCTCCTTGGGCTGCGGTGGATGCTTCCTATGAGAACCCAAGTTACCCAACCCTAGCTATCCTACATTCCCAGGTGGTATCTAACTTTTGAAATTTTTTGTTGGATTAGGGTATCTAACTATTTGGAGAAAGATGACTAAGATTTTTTCAATGAGAAGTTACAGTGGTAGTAGAGTTCAGTGCCAAGCGTTTATAGAAGAAGGTGCCAAATCAATACATGGTCACACGTGGCAATGTATATACAGTTACGGAGTACAGTACCAGAGGCATCTTGATCATGGTAGATCCAAGCATCGGCACTTGATTAAGTTCCTTGGACGTGGTGTACTTGGTTGCTTGTCCTCATCGTCCGATCGGTATCGCTTTGCTAGGTGTCTGCCTTGTCATGTGAAAGACCCGGAGGCATAGTGGATATGATCCTGTACCTACTCCGGAGTACGGAGTAGTACATAACAACGTCCGGTGGACGATAAGTGGGTTCTGGATTGCTGTTTAAAATACAAGATGTGACATACCATTATGTCGTTACAAAATTACAATATCTATTCGAAAAGCAAGGGCCAATGGAAACAGTGCTTGTATTCGGGTAGTTCCTTGTGCCTTGCAGACGATAACCTATCGCAAATGACAGGGGTCAAATGAGGGGAATGGTTCCTCTGACTTGAGAACCAGTCTGAGATTAGGTGATCGTAGATAGTATTAACTAGCTGATCCACAACCGTTTGGGAATCGAAGAAGAGGGGGGAGGATCACTGCTCTCGTCCGATAAATATGTGGTATTTAATATAAACGACGGTGCGGGCATGGCCCGGCGAGGAATCTAGATCCGCATGCTTGGGAATGGCGAAGGACCCGAAATGGCTCTGTGCGCGAGTTTGGTACACTGTCCGTGCTCCCTTATTAAGTATGAGGGGCTCTCCTTTTTTTTTTTTTTTTTTTTTTTTTTTTTTTTTTTTCTTTTTTTTTTTTTTTT